>JAAEAF010002411.1:103265-227260 GCA_011037195.1 Triatoma infestans | reverse complement strand
ATACATACATACATACAATACATACATACATACAATACATACATACATACAATACATACATACATACAATACATACATACATACAATACATACATACATACAATACATACATACATACAATACATACATACATACAATACATACATACATACAGTACATACATACATACAGTACATACATACATACAATACATACATACATACAATACATACATACATACAATACATACATACATACAATACATACATACATACAATACATACAATACATACATACATACAATACATACATACATACAATACATACATACATACAATACATACATACATACAATACATACATACATACAATACATACATACATACAACATACATACATACAATACATACATACATACAATACATACATACATACAATACATACATACATACAATACATACATACATACAATACATACATACATACAATACATACATACATACAATACATACATACATACAATACATACATACATACATACATACATACATATATATATATATATATATATAAATATACATAAAAAAATAAAACATTTTATTCTAAATAAAACAGGGATTGGCTAAACGGTTCTTGTTTGTAGTTTGTGCCAGAATACTTGTTGCTTATACTCAGGCCAGTCCGCATCACCATGTGAAGAGGGGGACGGCACAGAGCTGGGCATGGGGCGGGCACTGATAATCCGTAACTGTGTACAAGTTCAACAGGTTGAAGTTGTTCGGCAATGTTCGGCAGTGCACGCGGCTCGGCTAATCTCCCTGTTGGTCACCCTCCCCATTCTGGAAAATTGATTTGCCTGTTCGTAGTTCCGTCAAGATCGTATACACCAAATTCCACTACTCTTTCTCTGCATACTTGGGAACCACTCATCATCTCTGCCAAGTACAATTTCCATTTTAACAAAAAGCCTAATGTCCCCGGGCAGCAAGAAAGTTAAAAACAGAATAAGGTTTGTGAAAGTAATTTTTATTGTCTCTTCAGACTTAAAATTATTGGCAACTGGATGAAAAATCTACATGAAATAAACATAAAAGGCTGCGATTTGAATATTAAGAATATTTCATTATTAGAGATCTTGTTGCTTTGTTCGCCGCTCTCAGCAGTTGTGTGCAAATAATACAGGATCGATCGTAATTCACCATAAAGGTCTAGTTGAACGTTTTTAGGCACTACGAAGAACAAGCCTACATTACCAACGCCTTCCACTTCGTATATTCCTTGCATGACCTATTTCGTCCTTAATGTTCTGTCAGATCTCCCATACCTTTGTTTAGGGTTGTTCTGGTTACAACACGAGTTGTGCGAAGAAAGCTTTGCTGCTGTCTGGCAGCCGGCTGGATGGGAATTATACAAAAACAAATATGGAGTGAAACACTCACACGACGTTTACTGCATTAAAAACAAATTTGATTGGTAAATTTTCGTTCAACTTCAATTTTTAATAAAAGGTTATTTGCCTTTAATAGAAGATGGTGGAGGTAAATTGTGGAACCCTAACACTAGTTATCTGAATATGAGTACCTTCAATTTCAGCCGTTAGCACTCGTTCAATCCCCAACAACACCCCCCCTCTAACCCCATGGAGCCTCTAAAATCAATTTTTTGGAAAAATGTTTCAAATAAAATTTATGGTTAGTATTTTAACTTAAAGAAATTCATTTGTGTTGTTTTCAAGATAGTTTCGATAAGCCAGAATACTAGCCGCACTTTAGCTTTCTTGACTGTCTTCAACCTTGGAATTGCAGGGAATCCTGTAAAGTATCTAATAGTTATACAGGTGGGAGTACTTTCAAGTTGCACTAAGTAGACACTTTAGAAGGAAAGAACCCCCAGAACCCTTAGAAAATTAACTTTCTAAGAAAAATGTTTCAAAAATAGACTTTATGTATGAATTAGCATGCAAAGTTGTATAGGATGGTTACGGCTATGTCTAGAAGCACATCAGACATTCAACCAGAACATTTTTATAAGCCATCACTCTCTTAATTTCAGTGCTAGTTATAAGTTAAAACTTTTGAGCTATGATCTAGCTACTAATTACTTGATTCTGTGCATTTATAAGTTAATTCAAGATTCATAATTAATAATTACTTTTTCTTTTCTTTTTTTTAGGAGGAGGAAGAAAAAATGCCTGCGTCGGGTTTGTAGGGCCTGCCCCCACTAAAAAAAAAAAACCCTCATCCAAACGGGCGCAGTATCCGACCCAGAACCGCCTCACGGTATTACTTCGGGTTGTAAATTTACTAATTTAATATATAGTTAAATTACTTATTTAAAAGAGGTTCTTATTCTCTATGCTAATACTTCTATTTCTATCTTAACATACACACTCACCAGCCCTTTTACAAAACGGCTCGTGCTGCACTACAAACATACAACAACACACATCACACCAATAACATTACATTGGTGCCAACTATTTGGGATAATATCAACCAGATCTACAATTAACAAATACGTAAAATAACTACTCAGATAATTTAATTGCTTTCTTCAATTATTTTCTCAGCGGAAATATCTTAAATATTTGCCACAATTGGTGGCAAATATTTAAATTTTGCCCATCTCGCAGGTGATCAGCGAGATGGGTCTGTAACTAGAGGGGTCGTTAGAATTTTTCCCCTCTTTAGGGATCGGTATTATAATAGATTCCCGACAACTGTCGGGGTACTGGCCGGTCTCCTATATGCGGTTATAAAGATATAGTAGCTGTTCTTTGTGCGAGAGGGAAATTTTTTATCAAGGCATATGGGATCCCAGCGAGTCCTGGTGACGTATCGTTGGATTTCCCGAGGCCTTTTTCAAATTCGTGAATGGTCAGCGGGACATTATAACTTTCTATAGTGGCGGTATCGAAGTCGAGTGGCTGCAGCTCCTCGTCAACTTTTCGCCTGAGGAATTCGACCGAGTAACTCTATGAACCTGCCACTTGGGCAAAGTGCCTGGTAAAACACTCGGCTACATCGCTCGGCTCAGTAACGATGACATTTCCTTGAATGAGGGCATTACCGACGGTATTTTGCGACACCAGAAAGGGATTTCACTTTGCTCCTTTAGTGCAGTTGACGTAGATATGGTTGATACATAGGTGGCTAGAGTATCCTTTTTGGCGTTTTTAATAGTTCACCTCTCTCTGGCTCTTAACTTCTTAAAATTAATTAAATTTTCTTCCGTCGGATGTCTTTTAAATCTATTGAAGTCTTTTTTGCCGCATTGGCCGTTTTACATTCTGAGGTCTACCAAGGGACGGGAGGTCTACTGGCTCTCCCTCCGGCCCTCGGTACCGAGCCATCGGCTGCAAGCATTAAAGCTTCAGTGAAATTTTTTGTCTTGGTAGTGACATCCCCTGTAAACTCTGGTGTCACCGAATTGGCTGAAAAAGCAGACCAATTTGCCCTGCTAATATCGTATCTCACAGGTGTGGCAAAGTCAGACCTGGAGATGGAGCTATTTACTTTGATTGGGAAATGGTCACTTTGGAAGAGTTCTTCTAACGTTGTCCACTCCAAACGGACAGCTAAGTGGGAGTTGCTAAACTCAGGTCTATGGCACTAAAACTGCCTGAATACGAATTAAAATGAGTTGCGGCACCTTTGCTAAGTAGCATTAAATTATGATTGTTTATAATTTATTCGAGAGACCTGCCTCGCGGTTAGCGATGCCCCTGTTGGGGCAGTTGTTTTTGATGTTGGAATCTCATCCATCTTAATGGTGTTGCCCCTTAAGGTAGGGACGGGCCCTTTAATGGCTCAGCGCTAAGCGCGGGTGTTTTCAGTTTTTTGGAGAAGGTCACATCCGGGGCGGAATAAGATCTACTTTTAACAATAGCCCTAGCTTCGTGATAGAGCAACTGTTGAAGTGTTTTAATTCCTTGAATTTCTTTTTCATTCTTCAACACAGGACACCCAGCATGCAACTCGAGCATTATGCTCTCCTCCACAATTGGCACACTTAAATAGTGGAGTGCACTCTCCTTCATGATAGGGCTTCCAACATGCGCAAATAAGCAGCGATACACCGTATGTCCAAACTTCTGGCACTTGAAAAATCTCGTAGGCGATGGGATATAGGGTCTCACTTTTAATTTGTAGAAAGCAGCATCGATTATGGAGTGTCAGTTGCCGATTTTCCATTCCTGAGGTAGATGGGAGGGAATGCATAGGAGGAGGAAAGGTAGAAGGACTAGAAGAAGTGATGGGTAAGGTGAAATTGGGAGGGTTATTAGGAAGTATGGGTGAAGGATGGGGGTTAATAAGAGTTCGAGTGATGTCCGTTTTTAGAGAGGTGGACCTCTGAAGGGTTATTGTTTAATGAATTATTCATGCCGATCCCCTTAGCATCCAAGGTAGGACTGTCACCCACAGCAGAGCCTGGTTACTGTGAGAAGGATACATTCCAACCGGAGGTCGCCTGGTCTCCGCAGGACACCGTTCGAGACGGCCAGGATCCCCGCCGCCAATCGACTCCTCAGCACGGTAGCTCACACCTTGAGTTAGGGCCCTAAATGTGTATCCTGTTTGCGTAAGTGTGTAGCATGTGTTTGGATGTGTACATGTATGGTTGTTGTATGTGTGTGTTTTTAATGTATGTGTCGTGTTCCCTATTCAGTATACCCCTGTCAGGCTTGGCTAGTAGGGAGAGCCGACCTCTCTAAGAAGTGCTAATCACTTCCCCCATATCCTGTTAGTCGCCTCTTACGACATTCCGGATTTGGAGGAGGCCTATTCTGTCCCCGATCCTGCAGGGGCATATTTGTAATTAATAATTTATATTTATTTTTGCAGATTTAATTGTGCAAAGCATTATGCCTATATTTGTTGATATTCGCAATTGTTTGATATTTTTATGCGTGATAATATTGAAGTCTTTTTTATTGTATCAGGCTAATTAATTGTTTTTTCAGTTCGCATAAAAACAAAATTTATTTGTATTTTAGTCAATCATTTTTTTAATATTTAAGTAGTAGGAATTCCATGTTAGTAGTAAGAATTTAAATGTGTATCACGTAATTTATGTATCATATATTTATGCATCATTTAAATTTATGTATGAATATCACTTATGCATCATTTCTAGATCCACAAGATCTTCATCTTCTCATACCCCTTCCAATCACACATCCTTGCGCATCCTGCTAATCTGCTCGCTTATTACACCATTCACAATACTACTCTTAACAAAACAAATAGACTAATAATAAATAAACGTAATTACATTAACTGCAGTGAAAATTACCATATTTTAATATAAATATGATATAATTTTAATAGCAAACAAAACATATTAAAAACAAACATTTAAATACTAATAATGAATAGACGAAGTTGCTAGGTACACTAATACTACGATAACTACACACTGATAATTATCAAATTAATATGAAATTATAACCTACGTTCAGCACAGTAAATAAGATTACTTAAGAAAAATGTATATATACTTTTGTATTGAATGCAGCAATTATTAAATTAGGTTGACAATTATTATTCTACAGATGAACAAGATGTACACCAACCAACTGGACGTATTTCCAAAGAGAAATGAACAAAAATACACACAAACATGCCTGCACGTGCAGCAATTAATAATTTAGATTTACAAATATTGTTCCACAGATGGGCAACATGGACGCCAACTGGACTTATTCCAAATGGAAATTCCCAAACTCCCCAAAATTTCCAAAGTTATTGAAAATAACTGCACATTTTCAATTTTCAATTTTTATTGAAAACTGTTCAATAAAAATGCACTTCCGGTAACCGATTTTCTTTAAACTCTGAAGTTATTATAAAAAGGATAATGTAGTGTAAGCAGCAATTAGGAAAAAGTGAAATAATATTGGAAAATAAAATATTGAATTTTAAACTTCAAATAGTGTATTTTAGTACAGTGCAAAGAATCAGGTACTATTAAATTAAGCTCAGTGCAAATTGACAAGAATCCGTTAGGGTAAGACAATGCCACCTGGCCAACTGTTTTGTAGGAGAAAATCCGCCGCTAGAGCAGAGCATTCTTTAGGGAGTCTAAATTCTCCATACAAATAGAACAGTTTCAATTAAACATTCAACATTCAACAGTTTCAATAAAACATTTGTATCAGGCATCGCTCTGTTAATTTCAGTGCCAGTTATAAGTTAAAACTTTTGAGTTAAAAACAATCTTGATACTAATTATTTGATTCTGTGCATTTATAAGTTAATTCAAGAATCACAATTAATAATTACCTTATACATTTACTAATTTAATATATAGTTAAATTATTTATTTAAAAGTGGTTCTCATTCTCTATTTCTAATACTTCTATCTCTATCTTAAACACGAGCGGTGCTACACTACAAACATACAACCACACACATCACACCAATAACATTACATTGATATATCTAGTTTAGGTAGCTGTTTATATGGGTGTATTGACATACCCAGTTTAAAAAAAATCGTAAAAACGTTTTCCCAAAATAACTTAGAAAACCTAAAAAACTGTTCAATAAAAATGCACTTCCGGTAACCGATTTTCTTCAAACTCTGAAGTTAGGCAACATATTTCATTCTAATTAATATTATTTAGATGATAGAATTGAATAATAAACTAAAATGATACTTCATATAAACACACACACACACACACACACATCCACCATTTTCTAAAAAGGCATTTTTACCCAAGGAAAATTTGCATTCACGGTGAAAACTCGATGTCCAAAATTTGACGATCGCAATTTCTTACAGCAGTAAGAGAGTCAAGTTGAACTTCAACAGAAGAATTTTCATCGAAACCTTCGTATCGCAACTCCAATTGTTTCCTAAACGGAATATAAGTATCCGCTTTCTGAGATTTTCCGCCTAAATGTTACCCTTTTCAGAGATCAGAAAACTAAGATACGGACAAAAGAACTTTTTCAGAGAACAAAAACCACACTTCATTAAAAACATTTCTTTCGTAATGTGAGTATCTCGAAGCATCTATTTCTAATGCAAAATCAATTTCACAAATCTCAATAATTCGTCTTGTAACAGTAAAATAAAGTAAACATTGGCCAATAAATGAAGTTGTTAAAAAAAAAAAAAACAGAATGGATGAAATGTGAAAGGTGAAGACTATGAACTTGAAATAGCATGCCCCAGCAGCGATTGTGGATTAAGCCGTATTGTAGACACCGACTGATCAGCTGCAACAACTATCACCCAGGTGCTAATTGAAATGTCGAAAGCTATTACAATCACTTCCTCCCTTGTTGATTGGACACTACTCGCCGCTAGAACTGTTAATTAACAATCAATCTTTAGAGCATTAGTACCTATTCCTCCTACTCCCTAGTCTGCCCTTCATGTCAACTACCAATTTTTAATTGAATTTCTACCAAATATCCATTCTGCAATGTGCCATTTTTTAGCGAATAAAAAATATTTAATTGCCACGATGGAATGTTAATGTGGCAGCAACCTCCTAAATTGACCATTAAGTAAGTTGATCATTATTGATCACTTACTCAGAATTGAATATGGTTAGGTGTGACCAAGACGCTTATTATGACACATTCTGTCACAAGGGTATACGGAGGACGATGCCTTCAATTGTATTACTTAATCATTACCCTTAAGCATTGGACTAGTGGCTAGAGCACTCACCTTTCGTGTGAGATTTCCGGTTGCGATTCGTGTGAGTCCAAAAACTGTGTTAACTCGGCATCAAAGAAAACGTGTGGAGCTACACTTAATAGCGAACCTGGATAGTAAAGGCCCGCACTAAGTGGCAGTGAAAATCGCGCGGCGGCATGCATGCTTTTTACAGCCTCCCAATGAAAATCGTCATCTGACAAGAGTTGGCCATTAATACGCTGTAGCGTCATTAAGGTTTTTTAACTTAATCACTCGAATTATTATCGAAGAACTCTTCGGTATAAGAGTCAACATGTCCACAGTATGGTTCTTTAACGAACTGAAATTTCATTAGCAGACCATCCGCGATTTCAATTCCGTCGAGACATTCAATTTATATCTAACAAATCTCAAACATACTTGCAGAAGTGGTTTCTTATATTTTTAGAAATGTTCGAGGCGCTCTCCCAAATCTGCGTTTTACTTGAAATTGATCTATAATACCAAGCATGGAAAACAATATTTCTTAGATGTGTTTGTAAATTGCGATTTTAAATAATGTTCCTTCAAGTGTACTCTTCAAATAATAATACTTATAGACCAAGGAAGCAGAATTGATTTCTTATTGTTACCGCACTGGTGCTAGATTAACATTTTAAAATAAAAAAACCAAAGCAAACTTGAGGACTGAATACACACAGCGCAGGAATACTGGGAACGATCCGGGAGCAAACCTCGCATTCTAGAAAGAAAACACCGAAATTAATTTAAAATTTAGCCTGGAAGCCAATGACCGAGATAACAGTTGGCAAGGGCGGGCCGACCTCTACTGGATGGCACGGCGTCAAATGGCCGAGCGGCCACGGAAGGGGTTGGATGAAGAAGAAGAAGAAGAATTTATCTAAAAACAAAAAATAACTTGCAACAAATGCAAAATAGTTTTCAAATTACTCCCGGTTTTCACGGACGGAAATATAACGTATATAAGAATATAATTTAGAAAAATCTTTGACTAATTTGGAAAATTCATGACCCGTACTGACAATCTTATTGACTTTTAATTATCAAAGATTTGTCCCATGGTATGGACTTCAACTGATTAGGTTCGCCATTTTTAGGATTACTCGATATCACACTGTCCGGAAGATTGACAAACACCGAAAAATCGGTCGATGACGATTAAATTGAAGCAGGATAACACGGAAAACAAAATCTGTTTTCTTACTCTGTGGACTCTACCATCATGGCTGTTAACATCCAACTTATAGTAGTGGCAAGAAGAAAAGCAAATTAACCAGTCTGCTTCAACTTGCCTTCCTCCTGTCCGAGCTAGTCTGAGCAACAAATTATATTAAAAAGGAACAGCATACCTTGCTCACACTTTAAAACCTCTATATCAACACTTAAGAACATTTGTTTCTATCTTTATTGCAAGTATATATTACTACTTTCATATTATGTTTATAAGTGTCCGCCAAACAATCCGTCAATCAATTTTTTAGTTTTTTACATTTTCAAGCGACCTCGTATTTGTACCTCTCAGACAACCCCTATCAGTTCTAGGCCTGACCTACAGCAAGCACACGCAATGCTTTCTACTAGTCCATAACTCAGTCCATTACATAAGTCATAAATCTAACGCTGGGTCTTCATATTCATAAAGTTTTATGGTAAAATAATTGTAATAAAAGCAATTTGTTCCAAAATATTTTGAAAAAAAAAAGTACTGTTAAATATTTATGTTATAGTTCGAACTGAACCGTAAAAAGCTGTTTTATCAGATGATAAATTAATAGAAATGTATTTATTATAAATCGAACAATAAACAAGAGCACGCCCGATACAATAAATAAAGATATTTTCAGAGAGAGTGGGACCTCCTAACACGCATATTTAATGTTGAAATTCTACAGTTTATTTACAGGCAAAAGACGAACCAACGCCCTTGCAATAAGCTCGCATCATTTGTAAACAATTAGGTCTTCGGCTGGATAAATAGTTTACCATACATAAAATGTATGTATTATTAATATTAACAATACATCTCTGTGTATATATATATATATATATATACATAAATCATAGCCGACTAGATGGATTTGTGACCTAGTTTTGGGGAACTTTTGTGGGTTTATATGTGTGTGAGAATTTGCGTATATGTGAAGGCGACAACTGTAGTGGAAGGAGATTTGCATAGGCAACACCCTCAAACAAAAGGGCTGGGTTGCAGCCAGATATGAACTTACCTGCGGCCCTGTTTATACAATCCTCACACCAGAACACTGAGTCTAACCACAACTATGTAAATACACACATACATACATACATATACACACACACACACACACACACACACGCGCGCACAGCATAATTCACCGCTCTATCTCCAACCAAGGTGAGACACTATGGGTCGTTTATTGTTTTAATCGGCTGCACACTAACAATAGTACCTTAAGTTCTAATAACAAACTTATTAACAAATTATTAATTATCCAAGTTGTTAAATACATTTTATTATTATCTTAAAAAAAAATCTGATGTGAAACACTCACACGGACTTTCTCTCACTTCCTGTTAATACAATTATATATAAAACTAACTAAACCCGGCCACGCTTAGCTGTGGCTCAGTCTGATTTTAATTATTAGGGAAGTATATAGAAGTATGATAGTTAACATAGATTCGGCAAGAAAACACATCATTCAATTTAATACCAGTAGGGTAAATAGGAGGCCTTTGGCTCAGTGCCATAGGCGGCAAGGAGGAGAAGATGTGTGGATTGGTGGAAAGGAGGGTGGGTAGAATGGTTTTATGAAAAGGAGAGAACCCCTCTCTTCTACTCCCTCTCGCTCAAACGCTCTCTCTCTCCCTCAGTCGTTTTTCTGGTTCTCTTCTCTAGCTCAAAGGTGTTGATGACTTATGGCAGGCTGATTTAATGGAAATGATACCATATGCTCGCCAAAATAATGGTTACAAATACATATTAGCAGTGATTGATTGTTTTTCAAAATACGCCTGGGTGAAACCTGTTAAATCCAAAGGCGCTCAAGATATCACTCAAGCTATGGAAAGTATTTTTAATTCTGCTGGAAGAGTACCAAAAAATATTCAGACTGATAATGGAAAAGAATTCTACAATGTTTCCTACAAGAAGCTCATGAAAAAGCACAACATAAATCATTACAGTACTTACAGCCAAATTAAAAGTTCAATTGTTGAAAGATTTAATAGAACCTTTAAATCTATGATGTATCGATTGTTTAGTCTTCAAGGTAACTACAATTATACAAAACATTTATCAGATCTCATAAATAGCTACAACAACAAAGTACACCGTACGGTGGGTATGACACCATCAGAAGTAAATTCTGATAACGAAGAATTCTTACTAGCTAATGTTTACTCTTCCAAAGTAAAACAAACAGCGATTTAATAAAGGTGACTATGTACGAATTTCGAAAAGAAGAACTCTATTTAGCAGAGGATATACACCCAATTGGAGTACTGAAATATTTAAAATTAAAAATGTTCGTGAGACTATTCCATATACTTACTTGGAAGATTTGACAGGACAGCCTATTCAAGGAGCATTTTATACCCAAGAACTGCAGAAAACTAAATATAAAGATGTATATCTTGTAGAAAAAATATTAAAACGGAAAAATGATAAGCTTTATGTACGATGGTTGGGCTTTAAAAAGCCTACTTGGATAAGAACAGAAAACTTAATAAATTAATAATTTCTTTGTGTATGTGATTTTTTTTTATGATTTCCTTCTCAGGAGTCAGCCAGTCTTCAACATGTAGATAAATAACATCTTTTCTCGACCTCACCGCTACGAGAGGCATATAATCTTGGGAGAGACCAGTTATTAATACCTTAGAGTGGTTTTTGTTGAGTGGAAAACTTGTAGTCAGTTGTAGACCCATTTCACATCTAGCCATGCTTGTGTGCAACTGATTCAAAAAAAGTTCACATCACTTGAAGTTTAAAGATCCCCACTTATCACCAGACCATTTAAATTATTATCAATATCCTTGGACAAGAATGATATGAGTACACCATGACATGTATCTGGCCCCATCTGTTGGTCAGGGTTCGACCAAACGCATTGTTTAAAATGTTTGTTAGGTGCTCTTTCAATGAATTCAGCAGCATATTTTTCCATTTTCAATAATTTTCTATTTAAGTCAATAAATCTTTGAGCTAATTCAATGTTGTGAAGATTAATAGTAGATAATTTCGATATAAACTTTTGATAATTTTCACTATTTACAATATCCATCCAACGATCTGCCATTGTTGTGTCTCCGTCACACTGTTAGCATTAAATGAAATAAAAAAACAATTTTGGTTTGTAATATAGTAGTAAAAGACTATCAGCTTTTTAGTGCATAAAGGTTGATGTACAGATATAAAATGTTTATTTTAAATATGCAAGTCAACTGTTATTTATTTATTTTAATAAATAGACATGATGTGCAGATAGCTAGAGAAATAGTGAAACCAGAAAAACGACTTTTTGCAGAGAGAGAGAGAGCGTTTGAGCGAGAGGGAGTAGAAGAGAGGGGTCCTCTCCTTTTCATACAATTATTCTAACCTCCCCCCCGCCCATCCCGCCTCTTCTTCCTCCAGACAGCTAGAGAAGAGAACCAGAAAAACGACTGAGGGAGAGAGAGAGCGTTTGAGCGAGAGGGAGTAGAAGAGAGGGGTCCTCTCCTTTTCATAAAACCATTCTACCCACCCTCCTTTCCACCAATCACACATCTTCTTCCTCCTTGGCCGCCATGTTTACTGAGCCAAAGGCCTCCTATTTACCCTACTAATACCCTACTTTGCGTTGCTGTGAACTGAAAGGAAAGAAAGAAAAAATGTTTTTAACTGACAGAATGTTTTAAAGAGCTGAATCGCTGTTCTACCTCCTTCCATCAACGTAGCAGCCTTACCTCAAGAAGCAAGTGCTAACGCAATATGGCCATTTGAACGGATTTTAGGGAGGATTAAGGAAATTAAGAACGTTTTTCCAGTTCTACCAAGAGCGTCCAAAAAGTAAATCCACCGGATTGGTTGGTCACAGCTTGTATGATGGTATCAAAGGCTATCTTTTGTTCTTGAAGGAGTCGCAGTGTATTTTCATGGACGAATAGTTGTAAGTAAGTCATTTTTGGTGTATGATTGCTCTCTGAGCAGTTCTGTCTCGAATGTTGCATTGATCGACCTATTCGGTACTGTTACTCTCAATAGTGCCAACAACTTGCCACATATTGCAAGACAAAGATCCTCAATGAAGATTAGCGCTTCATTGTATTTTTCTTCTGAGAAATCCAAGCCATGATTGGGTTTCTTGACGTATTCTGTGCAGAATATCTTCGGCGGAGAGTGCGCCACGATCGCAACGCGTCTGCGTCTGTCTATTTCTGCCAAACTCACGAAACGCTCGGAATTTCCCGTTTCCGTGGGAACTTCGGAATAAAAAATATATATAAACACTCTTATATAGAAATGTAACGCTGTGTAAAAATTTCAAGTCAATCCATCGACTACTTTTGAGTTTTGCGGCTACAAACATACGGATGCTGAATTTTATATATAGAGATGCAAATTTTCTTCTAACTCAAATTTTACATATTTGTCCGAACATAAATATAGACTGTGGGGGGGGGAGCTAATTTCAATATAGAGGGGTTGAGGGGCCTAAGTGGAGGTGGTGGGAGACCTAATTCAAAATAGAGGTGGTGGGGGAGCCTAATTTCAAATATAGAGGTGGGGGAGCCTAATTTCAAATATAGAGGTGGTGGTGGGAGCCTAATTTCAAATATAGAGGTGGTGGTGGGGAGCCTAATTTCAAATATAGAGGTGGTGGGGGGAGCCTAATTTCAAATAAAAATAATATGGTTTGCTGTGTGAAGCAGCCAAGTGTCCAAGTTTAAAGAAAACCGTTACAGTGGCGTTCCAGAATTCCAAAAGTTCTATACAGTCGCATTTCCCTTTGATCGATTTCCTTCAAATTTGGAATACTATCGATGCTTCTAATGTGTATTATTATTATGTAGGTGGTAAAACCAAATATTATACTGAAGTAGTACTTTAGAGGAACGCATAAAGCTACTGTTCTCCAGAACCTCCAATAAAATCAATTTTAACGGGAAAATGTAACAAATAAAAGTGATAGGTGTTTATATGTGTAGATAGTATACGATGTTTAAAGAAAATCGTTGGAGCTGTTTTCAAGAAAATCACGAAAAACTAAAAATAAAGAAACCTTTCAGTAAAGTTGCATGGATTTGCCCGAAATCTTGGTGTTTGATGTGATGGTAGTACCTGAACGGAATAACAAATCTGAGCTTCCTGACTTTTTGTTCTTAAGTATTCTGCCAACACAGATAACACACACGCACGCACTCGCAACACACATACACACAATTCGCTAAAAACATTTTTTTAGTTTGAGGAGCCCCAAAACATGTATTCCCGGTGAAAACTCAATTTGGAAAATCTGGCACGATCACAATACTGAGTAAGAGGAAGCAAATATGGGTGTGAAACATTCACATGAGGCTCTCTCTCACTATTCCACACTTATATTTTACAAATTTACTTCAAACCTAATTTTTTCTACAAGTTTAGTTATGATTATTTTTATATTGGTTGAGAAATATGATGATAAGCGAAGCTTTACGACGAGGGAAGCAATTCACAGCTGCCCCATAAACCCCATTAACAACAATTTCCAGGAAAAAAGTGACAATTCAGTTTAAAGATACAAAAAAGATAGGTCGATAGGTAATCTGCCAAGTCTAAAGGAATCATTTCAGACCTTATCGAGAGAAACCCATGCAACTGAAGAGAAAAAAAAGAGAAAAATTCTCACTTTTGGTCGACCGATATTCTTCACACGGGAATTCGGGCAAGAAATTTAATTCTTATTGATATTATCAGATCATCCTCCCCTCAGATACCCCCCTCAAATGAAGTTTCCAGAAAAATGATTCACATAAGGATAGATCTATACAGTATGTACGGTACAAAGTATAGAGAAAAATGTTTGAATCGTTTTCAAGCCAACTGCTGCCAAAAAATGGATAACCCATTGAAAGTGGTATTGCCGATTTACAAAACTAATTTGCCGGATCGCCTGATAGTATCTAAGTGATTGTCTGTGAAGTGTTATTACAATTTTCCATACTTCATTTACCACAGACGTACACACACATAAATTATGAACCACTTTTCTTCCTTGGGAATTTCAATATATACATTTCAGGTGAAAACTGAATTTCAAAACTTTGCTCCAATTCTGTGATTTCTAGTTACTGCAATAAGAGAAAGTTAACAAAATGTGAAACTTTCGTAGCCTTTTCTCTTGCTGCAATTGTTGCTGTTAAAGGACAAATTTTCTATAAAAATATTTCAAATGGTGGTGACAGTCACCAGCCAGCTAGCTAGTTACAATATAATAGTAATACTAATACAAGACATCAAAATGGTTAGGATGATTAATCATACAATTAGTTTGAGACCATTTCTCGAAACTCGCAAAAAAATGAAAAACTTTTTCAGTGTTAACCAACTGGTTAACCAATTTTAACCAAACCTAATGGTAGGCTTCCCATTTATTTATTCCAACTTTGAGTTATGTCGATCACACACATGCACACCAATTTCTAAAAACCACTCGTATCATTTCTACTGTTTATGCTAAAAAGCCCAACTAAGACAACTAAATGGTGGAAACTTAAGTAATCCTTTTGGGAAAGAAAAAAACGAAAACTTTTTTAAAAAATATATCGACCACGTAAATGTCCACTACAATGTAGTTAAAGAATAATATAAAGACCCAAGAAAGTGTTGACGGTGATAAGTGGAAGAACGAGAGATTTTAACGAAAACAGTCGGAAGTGGAAAAGCAAACTTTTTTTTAGTAAATGACTTATAAATTTATTTAGCAAGTACTTGTGTTGCCTTAGAAAGTTTAAAAACGGCTATTGGAGGTATGGTCAGTGTGGCCAACTTCGAAAGAATAAAGAACTAGTGTTGCCAAGATTGAAATTAAGACCAAACAATACATTCAAAGTATATAGAAAACTTTCCTGTTTGTTTCTGCAAATAAATACAAGTTAGAGCCACTTTCTGTTTGTTTCCCCATTCCATAACATTTCTACCTCGATTCTAATTTCAATGTTACATTTTACTTCCTTGCAGCTTGTAAAGGGTCGTGCCACATGTTTCAAAATTATTGAATACGCTACGTATCTTGATGTAACCGGAATATGAGAACGCTTGGGTGTCTGTTTGTGTGTGAATGTTCAACTCAAAAAAAAACAAAGAAGAAGAAGAAGAAAAATGTCAGGAAACTCAAACATTATATTCGCTTTGAGACTCATGGGGGGGGGGGGGAGGTTCCGACAGAAACCAAATCGAGTCAAAGTTCCTCATTATTGTCTGACACTTTAACGAAGAGATTATTCACTATTTGCAATTTTCATCGAAACGGCTTGAATGATTTTATTTAAGCATCCAGTGCATGTTACATAGATGTCGATTATCACATCTGGATCATGTTTCTGGAAATTGATTTTAAAGAACGAGGGTAGTCCGGAAAGTAGCTTTCGCAGGGAAATGTTTTATCTGTTAGTACCACGACAAGTGTAGCGGACTGCTAAAGGAAACGAGAGTGTCAGCTCTCGTTGTGCTGAAAGTTAAAGTGAGCTCCTCATTCCGCTTCCCGCCAAGAAGAAGTGCGCGCTTTACTTCGCCACCTGATAGCAAAGGGCAAGAGCGCCTCCGCAATTCATCGCCAAATCGTTTCAATTTATGGGGTGGACGTTATGCCAAGACAACATGGGTACGTAAATTTAATTTTCGAAGGACGTAAATTCAATATCGTGCCACATGTTTCAAGAGAGGAGAGGACGACCGTACGTGGTGACTGATGAGCTGGTGCAAAAAATTGAAGAGCGTTTTCGTCCTGATCGCTATTCGACCATAATGACCAGCACGAATTTTATCCTGAAATTTCACGAAGTGTTTTCATGAAATCGTGAATAATCGACTGGAATATCGCAAGTTGTGTGCCGAGTTTGCTTACTTAGGACACAAAATCAATATAGTCAGAGCCGCGCGAGAGTTTCTTGAACGTTTCAAGACTGAAGGCGAGGCTGTTCTCGACTATAGTGACGGGAGACGAAACTTGGTTTACTGCCACACCCTAATGAGGAAACGACAATCAATGCAGTGGAGCTATACCCATTCTCCTTCAGTAAAAAAATAAAAAATAAAAACTCAGAAATCAGCGCAAAAATTCGTGTCGACAGTTTTCTGGGGCAGAAACGCGGTTCTTCTTGTCGAAAATTTGCAGAAAGGTGAAACAATCAACCTGCAAGATACTATGAGACCAATAAGAACTTCGCAGAGCCATACAAAACAAACGCCGTGGGATGCTGACGAAGGGAGTCTGTCCTCTTCGTGACAATGCTTGTCAGCACATTGCACGTGCTACACAAGAGTTGTTGACCTCATTTGGTTGGGATGATTTAAACCACTCTCTCTCAGCCCGTCCTTCTAAGAGAAAAACTATAGAGTGTCATCCATCATTTTATCCATTCATAAATAATTTTAATATATGGCTTGCAAAATTTGAAAAAGTTTGCAAACTGGTCGATGGAGCTGGTGCCAACACCTCACTTGTGTAATGTTTTGTGGGAGCAGGTAGGTCCACGGACCCTTTAAAGTCATTTTATGATGGTAATAAAATAGGGAATAATTAAATAATGAAGGAAATTAAATATTTACTAAAAATTCGAAGTTAAAAAAAAGTTGGAACAAATTGGAACTAGTAAAATTTTTATACTTTTATTTATTTTATTTTTTTAGAACATTATTCACTGACTTCTTAAACTGTTGAGAAAATAAATTGTGAAATAGAGCTCTAAACTTTTGCACGGAGATTTATTCGTATTTCCATCCAGATCCCATAGAGGAAATCCTGTTACTACCAAGTCAGGTTATACATTCTCGGCAAACAGCGCATGCGTTGGAAGCAACCCATAACTTAATATTATTTAGTTCTTTTTATACTTCAAGTGGCAAGAGATGTAACAAAACAATTCTAATTTATAGGCTAGCATAATATCTAAGTTTCCGACAGTCAAGCGACATCTGAAGTTTGCATGACAGCAACATTGCAGATTTGATTTTATAATTTTTTTTTCAGTTTTTCCTTATAGAAGTGTGGTGAATGTGCCAAATTTTCATACTTGAGTTTTTGCCACCGGCAAATTCTCCGCAGATTCCTGATTAGCAGCAACAAGATCTAATCTGCTAATTCACACCATTTTTCTTATTGCATTCTACAACATCATTCTATAATTTTTTTCCAAATTTAAACTTTTTACTAGATATTTGCTTCTTCTCCATTTTGTATCAATTGGAGAAACTCAATAAAATTACTTCTTTGAGGAAACCATACACTCTCCCTTCGCGAAAACTTTTGCAAATGAACTTCCTTAGAAGAAAGTGGCTAAAGTCAGGTTCGGCTACCCAAAAACATAGGTCAGCAAAGGTGATAGGTTTCTGTATTCATAGAGTGTAACAAATTTAATAAAACGTTTTGAATGGTCTCTTACCGAACGGCATCCCATTCTTCATGCCAAACAGCGCAATTGTTGCTGAGTAGGTGGAGGCTGATCACTAGCTCTAACACGCCTCTTGAGCGTCTTCCACAGAGGTTCTGTAGGATTCATATCTGGCGAACGTGCAGGCTAATCGATCACATACGAATCGACCGAATGAAGAATACAAACCAAATCGCTATTGATCTGTTAAGAGAACACCCCCTCATTGCTATACAGACCAAGGAAATGCCTATCGGAAAAGCTATACGATGATTCCTGGCCCGATGATACTTCCGGTAATCATCTTCGATCAGATTCAGAGCTCACGGTGACTTCATAAACTTGCATAAATTATCCCTGAAGTTTGTAGCTATAAGGAACTGTGGTGAATAAATGAGAACGAAAGAAATCTGTCTCAATCACTGAGATTTTTTTCATTCAGTTTTTATTTTCAGATCGGTCCCGATCCGGTTGTAACCCTTCCAGGTCACCACTGTGTTCCCCAGTTTCCATAAAATGACCTAAACGTTCTGTTGCATATCGTTCGCTTTGTCCTTCCGGTGACTCTCTCACGGTATCCTCAAAAGAAATGGCCATTTTCCTATTAATAAAGTTAAGCAAGTAATTTAACGATAAAATTAAAAATAATGTGGAATAAAAAAAAAATCATTACGATATCTGACCCACACCAGAAAGCCACACTAAATAAATGTCAACCGTCCAATTTTTATTCTCAATACGGAGTTGTTGTGAAAAGTATTGTAAATCACATTTATCTTGGTTATAAACTTAAATATACCACAGCTTAGTACTAAGGATAGAGTTATTGTTTTGTTATATAGGAAAATATGTGTCTCATTTTTTTATGGCTGAGTATTATATACTATAATATTCATACTCTATCTAAATTTCTTGATGTAAGACGAAATTGAACAGGAGTGGTCTTAAACGTTGTTTCCCTGTTGTTTAAAGGACTGAAAGGATGTCAGTAGTGGTAGAACCCATTACAGCATCCCAATTATATTAGGTTCTTTCTACCTCTTTTTGCCCAAACAACGACACACGCATAAAGACACACACATATGTTTATATATATATATATATATATATATAAATATCTCTTTTTGCTTTATTCATTTTTTTATTTAATACTTTAATGGCTCTATAATTAGATTTCACATTTTTCCACTCTGGCCTCATATATAATATATTTTTATAATTTATTTATCTCTCTAAAGAGACAGAATTCGCATCCATATTGTTGTTGTCTATAAAAAAAAATATAAAATATATATGTATAAAATAAATACGTGATGAATTTCTATTTAAAATTCCTAAATGAGTGTTAAAGCTATTGTTACAAAGTGATTAAACCAATTTAGATAAAATAACAAGTGGTGTTGAGGAACCCTTGTTGCCTAGACCGAACTAGTATGTGACTTCAGCGCCACAGTGGGGGCCTGGCCTCAATTACACTGATTTCTAGAAAATGATACGGGAAGCTTACTGTTATTAATATTCTTAGTGTTTTATATTTAGAACAATATTATCAGAAATTTTGATAAGAAAATGTTAATGCGAAATAGGGGTGAGGAAAACTTAAACACTTTAAAATCGAACTTTGAGCAAAGCTTATAGCACCAATTTATTCTCTGTTACAATGAATTTTCCCTCAAATAAAACTGATAGAATAGTGACAGTATTTGGTCGCGTCACGTGGTAGCACAGTTGTTGTCAGACTATTTAAGAAAAATTGAGGAAATACGGTTCATAGAGGTCCTGTTAGCGATGGGTACAATTATATGGCGATGGTAACTGCATCCACAAATACTCACAATAATAAAAATCCCGTCTGTCTGACTTGGATATTTCATCGGCTATTAGCATGTACTTTTCTTTTTATTCTCTCATCACTGCTAGTTAGAGCAAGTATTGCGATCGTGTCAAATATACGATTTGGATTTTGAGGTCCACTAAGTCCGAAAAGGTATTTTTTTAGAAAATGGTCTTTGTGTGTACACATGCACGTATGTGAACAGCAGAGCTCAAAAAGTAAAACCGAAAAATTTCAGAAAGTTAAAACTTGACATTCCGTTTGGAATCAGTACAGGAATCGACAGTAAGTTTTCTCTCTTTTCAACCGGAACCGGAAGGACCACTTTACTGAATGGATTTTTCATTTTTTTGTGATTAATAGTGAAAGGTAACGCCATATTAAATAGCCGTTTAAAAGAAAGACTAACGTTCTCATTTTCACCACAGAACACGGCCACAGAACTTCACCGCAGAACTGTCCGAAAATCAATTTTTTTGGAAAAATACAAAATCTGGTGTAAAATACTCACACGCCTTTCTCTTACTGCAATTTACACCGCATCAATGATAAATTTTCTTCGAATTTATTATTCTTAAGAGATGTTTAATTGTGTTCAATTTATATCAATGGGAGAATCAAAAATTATTAAAAACCTCTTTTTTCAGGAAAGCTTCTAACCTCCAAAACCCCCCAAATGAACGTTCTCAGCAGAAATTTTCGAACAAAAATAATAGGTCTCTGAACGTATGATTTTTTACCATTTAATGAAATCCATAATTATTTAATGCTGAAAATTGCAGAAAACTAAAAAAAAACTGCTTAGCCAAAACCACTTCCTGTCAACCGATATTTTTGAAATTCAGAATTTTGGCAAAATATGTAATAGCAATTAATACTATTTAGCGAAGGAATTGCATTATACAAAAAGAGCACGTGAGAGGGAAACTTTATCCCCACTCTCTCCTAAAAACCCCTTTAAATAAATTTTCCCGGAGAAATATTAAAATAAAAATGGTAGCTCTTGATATCTCTACTTGCTGTACTAAGTTTAAAGAAAATCGTTGAAACGGTTTTTCAGAAAATCGCAAAAAATTAAAAAATCCATCTGAGATAATACAAAATTGTTTCAAATAAATGCGATAGGGAATTGTTGGCAATAGTGTGTGAAGGTTAAAAAAAATACTGTTGCAACTATTTGCGGCAGAAAAACTGAGAACGCATTAGGAAAGGAAGGAAATCACGCACTTCCGGCTGCTCCCGGTTTTTGACCGAAAACTCCATGACAGGTGCAACTTTAAGCATTCTGAGATTTATTTCATTTTTTTGAGGTATTTTATTATAATATAATCTATTTATTATATATATATATATGAAACATTAAGATAATCTTTTTTCGTACTTTTAAACATGTATTTCGCATTGCTGAAAACATCAATTCCGAGAATTTGACACTTCAGACATTCTCTTACATCAAGAAAAAGTAAAATAAAAAAATATCTGACCCGATTAATTATCATAGTAGGGAAAATAGGAGAAGCACACCATGGTAATTAGGATTATTTTAATCTTTCTGTAAAATTATAATTAACTCGTAGATGTAAATTTTAGTGAATACTCTATCTAGTGGATTTGAAGTAAGCTAAATTAATCTTGATGGGCGGTGAATTGGTTGAAACTGGTATAGTAATGCAATCATTGTTTGCACCCATTTTATTTAAATAGATTTAAATTTGCATGAGAGCAAAGTGCAAACCCCAGCTCTGGAACTAATTAAATATTATTAATCGATAAATTGAGCGGATAGATCAAACTGGCTGAGGCCCATGTATTCAATATATTCAATTCAGTATAATGTACAATGAATTTTGACCACTACTTCTTTAATTGGCTCATAAAATTCTGCGGGTTTTCTGGTGGCGAAATTTGCATACACTAATGTCTAGCGGAACGGAATATAACGAAGATACTTAGCAACGGAAAACTCTCAATTATTCACGATGTATGTAGCTGGCTAATAGTCTGTGGCCTTGAATAGAGCAGTACAGCAGAGTTCCTGCATAATAAACCAACCTTTCTATCCAGTTTGACTCCAAGATTATTCATATGCTCAAGGTTACTTGTTATCCTAGATCTGAATGTACAAACAACATTTCTAATCCCAAAAATGAATATTAATGAAGATAGTTGGAAATTTGATCATTCTACAACTTGCTACCCTAGAACACCGACCTTCATTAATAGGAATACAACCGATAATATTCTTTGCGAGCTTTAAATCTTGAAAGAGTTCAGATAGAGGTGGTTTTATATTCATTTATTGACAGGAGTTTGACGCCTCCAAAGTCAATCCATATAACCGGCCATTTAATTTGACAAAATTCCTGAGTATAATCAGCTTATTACATTTGGCATGTTCTAAAAAGTTGTTTATATGTTTCAAACATAATTCACAATAGAAAATAAATAAAAAAGAAAAGTAAAATAAAGCATCAAAAAACATGAAGTCTTAAAACATATATCTAAGTGAATGTGATGACATATATATATATATATATATATATAAGGTGGGTGAGTAGGAGAGTGGGAGAAAGGCTGGCCTACTGTTTGATGTTAGTTTTAAAATAGCAACTACAGACCACAGAGGTAGCCCAAGCAAAGAGAACCAACTACACAGGCCAGCACATATTGAAGGAACAGAAGAAATCTGCAAGTTCAACAAGGCCAAGCTGACTTTCTGTAGGGGTTCTGTTGTCCGCACTCACATGCCACAACCAAGAACACTTCTTGTAAAAACACTTCTCTCGGCTGTTCTGATGTCTGATAGACTCCAATTTCTACTTTTTTCATTCGGTTATTTTGTGAAACATTCGGTAATTTTATTATTTTTTTCTGTAATTTTACCAAACTCTGTTTGACTGTACATTGTTTTTTACTTTTTCTATTGATCTGAGAGAAAATAAGACTTAGATATACGAAAAAAAGTTTTCTCTCCATTTCCTGACCAATAACAAACACTTATATACATACACCAATAAAGTCTACTGGAGAACTGTGGGATCCAACCAAACGTTCGAACAGCCATGAATCCAAATTATCCGAGCCGCAATGGCGGTTCAAAATTTATGTTTCAAGTCACACCAATTGTCCTGGAAGCAGTAAAATTCTGCTACTCTAATTTCCAAAGCCACTGGCCCTTTCTGAATTCTTTTCCCTGGCCTATTCTCCTACAATTTACTTAAAAATCCATCCTGATAACAGCAATGATCTAATTGTGATTGGTTTAAGGCACAGCCTAACCAGTGCATTTCAAGAATGTGTACCCATGTTCTCCCCTGCTTTTTAATCTTTGTAATTCTTTATTTCATTGTCAATTTTATCTTAGTTATAAAAGTAAAAAGCCAAAACAAAAAAAGAATTTTATATATATATATATATATATATACTACTACCGGCAAAGTACGAATCTCAGGTATTGCATAGAATGCCTAGACATTTCATACATTACCTGGCTACATTAGGCACAGTACGAAATATCCTTTTTATTTCATACTTGGGTTAGATATTCTATACATTGCCATTCTATAGAATGTCTAAGTTGTCTTAGGCAAAGTATGGAAAGACTTAAAAACAATGTAGCCTAATTATTTATGGCCATATATAATTATGGCCTAGTTATTGCCGCTAACTTTTTCGAAGGAATGCTACCATTTGTGGCTTTTGCAATGGTATTATTAGTAATCAGATATCATATATTTTCTTTCAAGATCTATAAACTCTTTTATATAAATAATATTAAACAATGCAACTAGTTGGTACTCACTAGCAGGAGTTTTTTTTTTAATTTAGGGGCGTCAACATCTCTGGTCATTGGCGCCCGGAGCCTTCTCAGTGCACTGCCGCCCCCCAGACGGTTTTCTTTCGTTACTGACACCAGACATGTAGCTTGTGAGAGATTGGGAGATGGCGGAACTATTCCCAAGGGCAAACCAACCATCCCCCGCCCACCTAACAGAGAAACTTGGACCTCTGCTATCATCATTACGAGTCCTCGACCCCCACGAAACCTTTCCTCAACACGTGAAACGGAGCAAGCTCCGCCGGGCTGATTTACGATCCCGTGGTACCATTTTGTAGAAGGACAAGTCCCCTACTTAAAGGCCTAGAATGGTCACCGGCCCGACCTTGGACAGTTACCTGTCCAAAGCCTACGATTTTACAACATCCTCCTGGCAGGGTTGGGACACTCCATGCCATTCAGATGCGGGTATTCCGTACCCAAACTGACACCAGACAGTGAACACTGCCCATCACCGGACAGTGAGCTCCCCAGGACTCTTCCTCTAAGGGCAGCACTGGAGGGCTCGAACCAGGGACCTCCGCGTTACTAGTCCAGCACGCTACCACTGAGCTAATCCTTTCCCTGATTTAGGTTTTGTTAGATTTTACTGATGCGGCCATGTACCAAAAGAACCAAAACAAACCACCTCCAGGATACTGTGTTCCTCGATTCCTGACCATTCTGGCTCCGCTGACTGCTAAAATCTTGACCTGTATTGTAAACATACTATGTACCTCTGGCTTTGGCTGATTTTTCCTTCGCTCATAGGTAGATTTAACATCTCATAGGTATTACTCCTACACTAGGATGATTTTTATCCACTTCTACAGTCGACGTTATAATTCACTACATACAAACCACTTTGGACAACCTGAACACAACCTCACACTCTATAGCTGTAGAGGGAAGGTAACTTTTCCGTCATAGAATGCCTAGGCAAAGTACAAAATGGGGTAAATTCTCTACACATTGCCTGACGTCTTTATGTAATGTATGAAATGCCTAGAGATTGTACACAATGCCTGATTTCTTGCTTTGCCGGTAACAGATACATAGAGAAAAAAATTATATTTAGTTAAGGCTTCCATACAATGTGGCATCAAGGTTTTGGTCAAAATTTGTCAAGTTCGGAAGTGTGAATTTACTGAACCTTTCAACTCGATAACTTGATATCAATTTAATTGAAAAATGATTTCAATAATTTTCTTTTTAATTAGTGTAATTTCTGAAATATTAGGTTTTTCATTTATACTTGAGACTTCTTATGTGTAAACAGTATTTTTATGTTTGTTTCTGTGTGGCTTTCCTCTAAACTGTCATTTCATTATAGTGCGCGATTCTTGCATCTAAGAGCTTTAAGAGCATCTACATGGATATAGTTATAATGCAAGTTTTGAAGTGGTGAAAATTGCAGTAAGGAAAAGTTGTGGATTTCCACCGGATTTTTTACCTTCAATTTTTAGCATTATGTATAACGAATTGGAATTTTTTCAGCAAAAAAGAGGTCAGAAATTTGCAACACTGTTTCCTCTGAATCCAGTTTTGGTAGAAATATAAATAAACCATCTTTGTGATCGTAGCAAATACTAACAGTATTAAAAAAATCGTTTAGGGCAAACTACGAGCAATGAAAACTGTTCAATGTTATATTTCTGGTATAACCTTCTTTGTTTATAATGATAAGAGCTCTAGCGGTATTTTTGGAAGCAGTTTGTTGTATGTTTACTTTGAATAAGGAGATTTTTTTTTTAGACTCCGTAAGCCGTAAGACGTTTTTTTTTTAGACGTTTTTTTAAGATGCTCATAAGCCGTATATTATTATTTGCATTTTCTTCAAACCTGTTGGTGACCTAGATGCAATATTGAAATATATCTTCATATTATTTTAATTAATTAGTAAAAATGATTGAACTTAAAGAGGCATAGTCAAGGGTTCACTAAAAGGTTAGAGACATTTTTTACTCATTTTACTCCTAATAAATATAATGAAGAATATTCAAGGGAGGTAATTTTATTGTGGAAAGAGATTGAACTTTGGCTAATATAGGAAAAGGTGTGATTGAATTCATTTCAGTATCTCTAGCTTCCATATTTATACTGTTGGATTTGAGAGATCACTTTAAAATATTTGCTTTCAAATTCATCTAATAAATTGAAAAATATAAGCGAAAATTTAAATCTTAGATGTTAGTGATGCCCAACTCACAGAAAGTGATGAATTTGAAAGCAAATATTTTTAAACTCATTTCTCAAATACATGACTATACCTATACATAGAGCTAGAGAAACTGAAATAAAGCTTTTCGTTTTTTCGCCTTTTCCTAAATTGGCCGGAGAAAAATGTTTCAAGCAATGCAAATAATACACGGCTTATGATGATCTAAAAAACCTCTCTTTATTTAAAGTATTACCGGCAACAACAAACTGGTGCTAAAAAATACCGTTAGAGCTGTAGGTTACCGTTAGAGCTGTAGGTTACCAAACAAAAAGGTTATATCACAAATATAATATTGAGTAAAACAAATACAGAAGTAAAATTTCTGGTTGATCGACTTTCAAAGGAAATTTTTCATGCGTATCGTATCTTCAATGAAAATTAGCTGCTAAAACATCATTATTGGAATCCAGGAACATGGAAATATGAATCGCCATTATTGGAAACTTAATGGCTCTATCTGGCACTTTCTTGTTTCAAAGGGGCATGGGGAAAGTACAAAAAGAAGAGATTACAATTTGTATTCTCTTCCCTCTGGCCTGACGGATATAAACTGGATGGAAATATCGATACCTTGTCTACAACAAAAAACTGCAGGATCTTTGAGAAAGGAAATTATTCAAAAAATTGTTAACAAATTCTTTAAAAAAAAAAGAGTAATCGTGCAGATTTAGTTGTCACGTTTTGCGCCAGCAGCTCGTTAGGGAGTGTCAGATGGCAGATAAACTAGAAGGAAATAGGCCGACATCCAATTAAATGTTCTTTTCTAAACTGGAGAAAATGTTATTTCTACGTTTTGAATTTCTTTTTCAATCAGGCGGTATTGAATGGCCAATCTCTTGGCGCATCTGCCTCAATCTATTGTAAAATATCGAAATGAGATCACATTCATTTTTAACTTTCTCATTTCTATTTTTAATGTACCCATATTTGAATGTTTATATTTGCTGAATTTATTTCACTTTTCAACTGCTCATTACCAAATAGTTTAATTTTAGAAATGAAATTATTTTTTAAGCAAGCAAAGTTGGCTGGTGCCAATGAAAAACTTTTTACCTTTAAAATTTTATTCGACGTTTCAGATACCTTTGGTGTCCTTCCTAAGGAACTACATAAACGAAACACGAGAAATGCAGAAAAATACATCATACAAAAACGGAACATTTAACGATTAAAAAAATATTAAAAATTAAAAAGATACGATAAGGAAAAATAGAGAGTTGAATGTTAAAGGAGGTTATTGTTTAGTTACTCTCTAATCTTCCTTAACAGGTATCCTTTCTTTTTATTAATTTTTAATATTCTTTAATCGTTAAATGTTCTGGCTTTTATTATGTCATTTCTGTATTTCTCTTTGTTTTATTATGTAGTCCTGAGGAAGGCCACCAAAGGTGTCCGAAACGTCGAATAAACTTTAAAAGATAAAAAGTTTTTTCTCTTAACTAATATTTTGCTTGTTTGATTAACAACGGCCAAACATAACTATTGTTTATATTGAAATTATTTTTGGTTTAAATTTGCTGTGAATCATTCACACGACTATCTCTTACTGCATTGATTATAATTTGGTGTGAATCATTCACACGACTATCTCTTACTGCACTCAATATAATTTGAATTGACAAATTTCTCTTAAATCGTGTAAATTCTGCTTTAAATATAAATATGTACCTAGCACACATCAATTGGGGCTCATTTTAGAGAAAATGCGGAAAAGCTGAAAAATAAAAATCAGTAACTAGTTCTTGCAGATGGTAGTTGGTATTTGAAAAGAAACGTTTGTGATGAAATAGCAAGTATCAGGTTATTGCGAGGTTTTATTTTTGAAGTATTTGTTCATACCACACTCTCCCTCTCTCTCTCTCTCTCTGTCTCACACAAACACACACACACACACACACACACAATATCAGAAGATGTTAAATGAAATGAAATGAAAATGAAATGAAATGAAAAATTTTATTCTTGTCCCGGTACATAAGTCCCTTAGGAACAATAATACAAAATACAAGTGGCCTAGTATGTCTGGCCTTGACAATTATGTATATATCATTAGTAATAATTGATAATAATAATTATTGAAAATGATTAAGCCATGAATGATAAGGAGGAGAGAGGAATCTTCTAAGGGTTCGGAGAGACTTGTGAGGATAAGAGGTGGTGAAAAAGACGGGACTTGAAGGTATCAATAGTGGAGGCACGACGGATAGACAAAGGTAAGGAGTTCCATAAATAGGTGGCACGGATTACAAAGGATTTTTGAAAAGCGGATGTATGGTGGGAGGGAGTATAAAGATCGGAAGGACGGGAGCGTGTGTTACGGGTGTGGACAGACGATTTAAATTTCAGAAGTTTAAAGATATACGAGGGTCTTTGAAATTGGATGACTTGAAAGAGTAAAGAGCCTAAGAAGTACTGGCGACGATAGATAGGGAAGAGCCAGTTCAACTCGTGGTAGAAGTGCGATATGCGGGAGTCTCTGGGGATTCCGAGGATAAAACGAATAAAACAGTTCATAAGACGTTTAAGTTTGGCCTCGAGATCTCCAGAGAGTCCCCCGTACACTAAGCAACCATAGTCGAAATGGGGGAATATAAGGGAGGTCACAAGGAGTTGACGGGTCTTCGCTGGGAGGAGATGGCGGGAGATGTTGAACTGTCTGAGGATAAATATGGATTGGCGGTTAATGTGGGAGATGTGATTTTTCCAGGAGAGGTTTTGGTCGAAGATGATTCCGAGGTTTTTAACAGAAGAACAATATTTTATCGGGATGTTGTTGAGGAAAAGGGTGGGGAAGGGAACAGTGGAGTTTATGAGGAATTGGGAACCAATGACAATGGCTTTGGATTTGTCTGGGTTAAGGGAAAGCATGTTAGCTACTGCCCACGAATTAATGTTGTTAAGATCATCCTGCAGCTTGTTTATTGCATCTTGAAGATCAGAAGGCTTAAAGGACAGGTAAATCTGGGAGTCATCGGCATAAAGGTGGTAGCTGGAATGGACAATGGATAAAGGCAGATCATTAATATATACAGAAAAGAGGGTTGGGGATAAAGAGGAGCCCTGGGGCACGCCACGGGAAAGAGGAAGGGGATTAGAAGGTTCGCTACCTGGGATAACTACATACTGGGATCGGTTGGATAGAAAGGATTGGAACCAACGGATGGCGCTATTGGACAGAGAGAGGGACTGGAGTTTAGTGAGAAGAATTTGGTGGTCAACAGTATCAAATGCTTTGGAGAAGTCTAAGAGAACTAGAATAGTGAGTTGTTGGTTGTCTATGGCGATTTGTAAGTCATGGGTGATTTTTAGGAGAGCTGATTGAGTCGAGTACCCGGGGCGGAAGCCAGATTGAAGTGGGTTAAGCAGGTGATTCTGTTCAAGGTAGTTGGATAATTGGGACTGTACTAAACGTTCTAAAGGTTTGGAAAGATTGGATAGAAGGGAAATGGGACGAAAATCGTTGGGAGAGCATGGGTTTGTCTCTCATCGTTGGGAGAGCATGGGTTACCATAAATGGTAACATCTTTCGTGTAAATATATCAAATTCGACATAAAGCACTATTTTCTCCTACACAGAGAGCAGCAGTCTCTATGTATGATTAAAAGAGAATTTCTTTCCTTAATATACTTTGTAAGAATTTAGTCTAATGAATACTATGTGTTTGTTAATAAAGAGCTTCTTTTAAAAACTCTTAAATCTGATAGGTTGGTTTGCGAATACCACAGCAACATATTAAAGACTTTTATTACAAATATTGGTCCGAACAATTCTGGAATTCTGGAATTTATACATGAATTTCTTTAGTGTAATTTCTTTATATGTAAAAAAAAACTTTTATTTGAAATTTACATCTGCACTCGTACAGTACAATAAGTAAATATGCTGTGTGTATAATAAAAGTGGCGTGGCAATCATGAATGATGATCATCCAGTGATGACCATCATTAGTCTACCAGTTGGTCACGGGGCCAATGGCGCCTCAGCCGTCTTCGGGGGTTGGAGGGAAGTGTGGTTGAGAATAGGTTTGCAGCTAAAGGATTAGGGTGAAATGATAGTTTTTGGTGGAATTTGTTGTAGCGAGCTTTGGCAAGTTCTGGTATAAATGGAATGTTGAGGTCTGTGTGTATGGAGTGGTTACTGACATAAAAAGGAGCGTTTACAATGCGGCGGAGTATTTTAGATTGGAGTGTTTGTAATCTGTTGATGTTAGATCGTTTAGCTGTCCCGTAAAGTTCAAGTCCGTAAGTCCATATTGGAGCAAGAAGGGAAGTATACAGTCGACGCTTGTTCTGTAGTGTTAGTTTTGAGCGTTTGTCAAGTAGTCTAGCAAGGAGTTTGTATCGTTTGTTTAGTTCAGCCCGTTTAAGTCTCGTATGAGGTATAAAATTTCATTTAAAGTGCAAATGTTACATACAAGTTCCACACAATTTTAACCGCCCTACGAAGGCCAACACCTCAGGTCCTGACAAAAGGATATAAAAAATAATAAAGTCAAAATCATGACAAATTTACAAAGTTTTAGGAAATCGTTGAATTTTTGTTTATATATATATATATATATATTTTTTTTTTAGAAGACCCAATAAAACTAATAAAAATCTTTTTTTTTTGCTAATTTATTTTCAAGCGAACGTAACCATCACTTCCGGAATACATGAAAAACTTGAATTTTGAGGAATTGCAAACTGCAAATTCTGATATATCATTGTCCCACTTAAAGAAAGTAGAAAAAACAATTTTATTTATAGTGCCGATTGCTGGACAACTGATTGCAGAAATCTGGTTCTTGGTAAATATTGATTAGCCAATAAAGGGAAGTGAAGTAATCAAAGAGCCTGGGAATTCTTCATGATCTGTATAGCGTGGTCCTAACAACAGCACCAATATTTACGCTGATATAGCGTACAAATACACAATACAACACAGCACTATCAATATGTACAACCATATCCACTTTCATACTCGTACAATTTTACTGACGATTCCAAATCATCGGATTAGACACGCAAGGTACTACAATAAAACTTCTAGTAAGAGTCTAGCTACGACTTTAGCTACAGAAGTATTGGAATTATCAAGTTGCTAGGATTAAGTTAACAAAATTATCATTTATATTATAATGCCACCTAAGCGACTTCACATAGTAATCTGAAGGTTTTTTAATGTCTCAATATCGGCAACAACCAAATGAAAAAGGTACCGATTGATAAAATTGTTTTTTACATTATTTGGCAATTAATCAGCGATCGTGCTCGATTTTCGAAATTGAGTTTTCACCGGAAATGCACGTTATTAGGTTCCTTGAGTCCAAAAAGTGGTGTTAAGAAAATGGTCTGTATGTGTGCGTGTGTAAACAGAATGTTTCAAAAATGAATAGTCGCAGGAAGCTCAAACTTGGTATTCGGATTAGATACTACCATTGCACCAGACACAAGATTTCGAGCAAAATCCATCAATCGGAAGTGCACTTTACTGAATAGTTTTCCAGCTTTTTATGATTTTCTCAAAAATGGCTCCACCGATTTTTTTTAAACCTTGGTACGATATCAACTACACATATAATCAGTTACAACTTTTATTTAACATTTCTCCGGAAAAATTCACTTAAGGGAACTTTTGGGGGAGAGGTAGTGAGTGATAGGTTTTTCTATAAAGTGCTATTTCAATCTGTTACACAATTGTGTCATCTAAACAACATTAAATAGAACTAAATATGTTGCCAGTATTTCGTGTTTGAAGAAAATCGGTTAACCGAACGTACGTTTCTACTGAACAGTTTTTTGAGTTTTTGCGTTTTTTTCCATGAAAACACCAACGAATTTCATTAAATGTGTTACACTAACTGTGAATATCAAGATCTGTCACTTTCGTTTGAAACTTTGTTCCGAGAAATTTATTTAAAGTAGTTTTGAAGGGTTAGAAGGAGGTTACGTACTTTCCTCAAAAAAACATTTTATTAAGTTTATATTCCCCATTGATATAAAACTGAAGAAACATTTTGTACAAATTACAAGTTTGAAGAAAATTTGTCAATTGCAGTTTTGTTAACTGCAGCAAGAAAAAGGCCTGTGAGTGTTTCACACCAGATTTTTTAAATTTTTATTGTTTAAAATATCCAAAGATTAGCATGAATGAAAACAGATTAAATAAATGTCGGTGAACTAAAAGGATAGTACACAAACAATGTGATGACTTGAGGGAGGGATAGTTGGTGTAACACACACTGGATGGGGGTTGGTTTGGTCGCGCCCTCGACAAGTGTAGATGGCTACACGCTCTATCCTGTTGATGATATCATAGTCCTGCGCCCAGCCATAAATTCCAGTCAGGCAACTATTCTAAAAAATGATTCAGTTTATTGATACTTACAATTCTGAACAATATTGAAAACTTTCAATCAGAAGACATAACTCATTAAATTTGGAATAGCAAAATCCGAGAGAGATATATATTTTTAAGGGATTATTAAGAAGGACTTTAGGAGGTCTGGTGGCATTATACATCCCCTTAAATGAATTATTGAATGTGCGCACATATATGCGCTACCAACTGTAGCTTCCCACTTTTTCTCACGATGCTGGCTCATCACCGACTTTGCCCTCACGGGAATTGAACCCTGAATTCTCACCACAAAGGCAATGCGCTAGCCACGAAACCAAAGCGTGAGCACTATATTTATACAAGTTTTTTTAAAAATTGTTTCCAAGCATGAGGGTCAAAAAACCATAATTCGCAGATTTTTGTTTCACCAATAGATTTTTTCCAATTAAATACTTGCGGGCCGCAATGTTATTAGGGAATAAAAAGGTGAATGTGGCCCGTAAATCTGAATAAACCAAAAATGGATACTAGTGCTGCTATATGTCTTATCTCATCCATTATTATAATAAGATCAATATTGACATAAGTCTGTCCCGCAGTAATAGAGCTAATATGATGTAATATATTGTAGTACATCTTGGTTAGGAATGTATGCAATATAATAACTGTGCCAGAGTCCCCCAAACATTATACTCTTATCTCACTTAGACAACCTAATTTAAAATCGTGTAAGAAAAGGCCTCTTGAGGAAAACTATAGTAGCACAGATCATAAGCCTTAGGAACTGAGCTCAGAATCATGTATATTACATCGCGTACACTCAAATAAACGATCCGTACTGGAGCCCTCCATGGTGGCAAGGTGGCCAACTAAACTCATAACTTACTAAAAAAATATTATAAAAAGATATTATATACGCAGGGTTGACAATAATTATTTCCAATATTCATATGGCGTTTCTCTAATGTTCATATTTACTCGGAGAAAGAAGAAGCTTTATTTAGATAGAGGCTCCATCTACATTTGGCAACCCTTACTTCATGCACATATCAAAATATTGAAATATTTTTACGCTTGTCCCAGTTTCATTGTCTCGCCCATTCAAACTGAGTTTTCATGCGGCGTCACACCGCCGCACATTTATTATTAAAATCGTATATGGCAAAATTAAATATTTTCTCATTATTCCAGTTTAATAACTGTGCGCGCCAAATTATCTCATCTCTACAGGCCGGAATGTCACTTGCAAAATATTAAAGCGCCTGCTATTTATCCCCAGACATAATTGCTGCATAACTTTCTACTTTGTAATACTACTCTAAGTGGGAAATACTACTATCGAGGCAATTTTTCAAAATTGAGTTTCCTCTGTGTAAGAAAAAAAATAACTATTCAAATGGTTTTTGTTGGTGTGTGTGCGCGCGCGTGCGTATGTTTGTGTGATTAACAAAATACCTCAAAAACGGAAAATAGCTGCAAGCTCAAAATTGATATTTCGTTTAGATTCGGCCAAATATCCGACAAAACCCGAAAGTGCGACTTTATTTTATTGAAGGTCAATTCCAGGGAAGTAGTTGCAGGGACACACTTATACACAGATATTTTTAGAAAATTGTAAATAATGAATTTATGTTAACTGTAGAAAAATTATATGCCAACTGTACACAGGAAACTGTTTAATGGCGTCAATCATGTTTGGATACCGAATTAAGCTTCAATTTAATAATTCATTCTGAAGATATCAACAATTTATATTTTATATCTTTCACCTTGCCACCAATTATATTTATATTTTTTTTTGTTATTTTTCTTATATCGTTCCTGTTTGTCTTTGAAATTCCCTATTAAGTTTGTAGTATGTTGGTTCAGTGTTAGATGGATTAACCAGACTGCTCATGTGACAAGGTTATGTTACAAATGTAGTGTTTTAGAATGCAGAGAATGGTCTCTGCCATTTTTATTGAATAGTATTTTCAGTTTTTTGAAGTGTGATTTTATAAATAGAAACGAGCATAGATTAGGATTCCGAGCATTTTGACTTGGAACGTCTGGTTCCATTGGACCGGCGGACGCCGGAGTTAAGGCATACAGTGCTTAAAACTAATGTCCATATGGTTTAATAATTAACATGTAAATGAGTTGTTGTTTCTCATTGAGAATTTGGATCTGTGCTTTAATAATAATTTAGATTTTTGCATTGCAAATTTGTCCTAGCATAAATATGGTGATGGAGGGGGGACAAGTACATTCTTAGACAAGTAGAAGTAATTACATGGTAGTCCAAGAGATTGCGCCAATAACATTGAATTAACCCTCTATAACATTTGAAATTTAACGCTACAAATCCTATAATCAATGCTTTTGAAAAAAGGTTATAAATAAAAGTTTATACCAGTGAAGTCAGCATTCCCAGTTTAAAGGAAATCGCATTTCGGTTAAAGGAAAGGTTGCATTTTCGGTTAATTTATTTTCTACAAATTTGGAATTCGTAGCAATGTTTCTCATGTATATTAATAATATATAGGTGGCGGAACCATACAATGTACTGAAGTGGCTAATATTCTTCCCACAACTTCCAAAAAATCATTGTTCTCGGGAACACGTTTCAAATAAAGTGATAGGTATTTCTGTGTGTATTTGGTATATGAAGTTTAAAGCTAATTTGTTGAAGCCGTTATCGAGAAAATAGTGAAAAACTGAAAAAACTATACAGCAAAGTGGCACTTCCGGTTGATGGATTTTGTCTGAAACGTTCGTGTCAGATGCAGTGGTAGTACTCAAACGGAATACCGAGTTTGAGTTCTGAGATTTTTCGTTTAAAGATATTTTCTTCTTTCTCTATATCTCCCTCTCTCTCTCTCACACACACACACACACACACACACACACACACACAAACTTACATACAACACATAGAGCATTCGCTAAAACACTATTTTCATAGTTCGGGGACTTCAAAACATAAATTTTCGGTGGAAAATTTGACCCAATCATAATAGTTCCTTTTACTAGGAGTGAGAGAAAGTAAAAACATGGAGGTAATAATGTAAGTGAACATTGTTCTTTAATATAAATACTTAATTATGCAGTGTTAAATATAAATACTTAAATTATGTCAAAAATAAACTGTATTAACACGGAACTAAAGCGTAATTGTCAGCTGTTTGATTGGAGTGAATGTTTGAAGGGTTAAAGATTTGTTGAGTTTTAGTTTGGCGTTGTTGATAGAGAGCGCTTAATCTCTCATCAGCTAACCGATTATTAAATTTATGTTAAATACTCGAAACTATCAGCTCGTTCTGGTATTTTAGTCATGTATGAGTTGTCTCAGGTTTTTTATTAATCTAAAAAATGTTTATTTAAATAATTGGCCACTTTTCCCGATTAATGAAATGGTGATAAGTAAGTTTAACATGCAATAATATATCCTCTGAACTTGCTTCAGGCAATATTACTGCTCTCTCTCTCTATAGAAATCTAGAGCGCTTAGCAGAAACAGAAATCGGAGACCTCTGGTGTTCAAAACTCTCTTAACAGCACATCAAACCATGAAGAAGTTCATTGCGGTGAAAACAATGTTCTTCCTCAGCAGCTGGGAAGAAGAAAACAAACCGTTCAATGTATATAAAGATCAGCAATTATTGTACATCAACATTCTACTTTAAGCCGGCAAGAACATTTCTACAACTAGTACTCTTCTAAGTCTTTATATAGATGAATAAATATTTCATTAATGCTTTGACTTCCACCGAATTCATTCAAATTACTTTTTCTTAAGTTAGCAATCGATGCAAAACAATTGTTCCGGCCTATCGATGTTTGTTGAATCAGATGTACAGAAGAAGGAGGTTGGTTACTTTTAGGTAGTTGCCTGATATATACAATATTAGAATATTTTCATTGTTCTAAAGATACATATCTTTATGGCAAGGGTGAGGAATATACAGAATTCGACAATTTTACAGTTAGCAAATTAAACTTAACTGCTAAATAAAAAGAAAAATACTGCTTTGCAAAAAGCACAACTTGGTGCAAAGCCATAAAACAAATTATAGATTTGCCTGCTCCTTAAATAAAAGCGCCCTATTACCAAATATATAAATACGACTATTTTTCTCCAAATTTAAATTAAAAGCAAACATTTCACCGCTTCCTCCTCCTTTACATAGGAAGATGGCAGAAATCTGGAAAGGTATTTCATTCTTACATCCTAAATATTTTACAATGAAACAATTAGTGATAAATATTATCAGATTCCTTTAACGGACATAAGGAGCATCGCTTGTTGGGCCAAAAATAATAACGTTTACGGTGCAAGAAAATTGATGAAAATTTTTTATTAGATCCTTAGCTGGGACACAACTCTGAGTTTATTGATATCACATTCTTCACCAACTTCAGACTGCTGCACACACGAAAGTGTCTATTGAATAAAGAATTTAATACTGACTCAATGTCTCTAAAACCAATCTCATTTCTATCACTTATTAATTGAGAGACATCATGGTTATGCAACAAATAATCCCCACCAACACATTGGAAATAAGATTTCAACCGACAAAACCAGTTGAAAGGTAAATTAACATTAGCAAGCTCAACAAGTCTGGAATATAGCATCTCAGGTAAACAGTCATTATCCCTATTCAATATGGTAATTAACCAATCCCGGAGTTGTCTTATGACTGTGCTAGAGGTAACATCGTGTCCGATTAAAAATAAGTTACTATTGGTGTAATGACTCGGATCATGATAAAATTTTGTAAGTTGCTAATGTAGTGGAAGAACGAAATGAAAAATAATAGTTTTTAAAAATAATTTAGAATATTTTATAATGTGAATTTAACTTCAAAAAGAATGTATTTTACTGTCAGGTACTGTAAATTTGGATCATGAAAAAGGCAACAAAATCCCGTTAGGGTAACTCCTTTGTATAAGAGAATTCCCCCGCGAGAGAGAGAGCATTCCAAAGAAGAGAGCCATCAGCTTTAAAAGAGTAAAGAGTGGACAGTCTTAACCCAGCCTTCAAACCATACAGTCGTAATTCTACTTCCAAAGCTAGAACTACTTCAGGAATTGCTGTCTTAGTATCAGTGCCAGTTATAAGTTAAAACATAAGAGTTTAGCATCTAATCTAGATTAATTAATTGATCTATACTTAATCGCTGTGATATTATAAAGCTATTTAAATTCATTTAGAAAATATATATATTTTATAATCAGTGGTGCTTTCTTGATAACATTCTTATATTCTATCTCAAACAAACACAAGCCCTTTTCGCTAAAACGCTCACGCCACAACCTACCTACACACAAACATCATCACACCAATACATTTCATTGGTGCCAGCTGTTTGGGATATTTTCAACCAGAATCCACAAATTTACAAGTACGTAAAATTTCCAATTTAATAATTAAACAAATTATCCATCAGATAATTTTATTAACTTTTAAATTATTTACTCAGCGGAAATATCTTAATATTTCCCATAATTGAATTTTCTATTGAATTTCATTTTTAAATTTTTGTATTTGCACCATCCCTTGTGAATTTTGTATTTCCAAAATGTATAAAATTAACGGAAAAAACATGAAAATCGACGCTGCTGTAGAATATTTACTGCCTCAGCAGCAATTAGCAAATCCTCCAATTAACAATCAACCTAGTCCCTTAAGGAATTTGCAATTAATCAATAGCTTACCTACCTTCGATGGCGAAAATTCAGCCAAAGTGTCAGATTTCCTTGACCAAATTAGCCATTGTGCTAGCCTTTCTGGCTGGGACGACGCTGCTAAATTAGAAATATTAGCTCTTAGACTCTCGGGGTCTGCAAAAATATTTTACGACACCCAGAAAGCGTAATTACAACGCCAAGGTACAAATATAACGTATCCTCTAATTTCAGAGCGACTTCTAGCCCGATTTCGTAAGGAGAAAACACTCCTAGTCCTCTTACAACAGATGACTAATATTCAGTCCCTACCAACAGAATCTCCTGAAACTGTCGCGGATAGGATTAGACATATCCAATCCGCTATTCATTTAAAAGCACAGGCTAACCCACTCGAGGCCTTACAAACTATTTTAGATAAACTGGCCACTGATGCATTCCTGAAATCATTTCCTCAACCGCTTCGTAATGAGGTACGAACTAAGCTACCTCAAAAATTAGATGAAGCACGAAAGTGCTTCTATGCCAATGAAACTATGCCAATGCCCTAAAAGAAGTTCAGGCTTCTGAATCAAACCCTACAGTTTTCGCTGTTACTACGAAAACTTCCAATATTCGTACACCCCCATCTCCTTGTCGTTACTGTGGACAAATGCATTTCCACATAGAATGCCCCCATCGTAATAAAAGTCATAAGCCACAATTAAAACCAACTAGAGTTTTTAATGTAATAAAGAACAGACCTTGTCGCCATTGTTCCGGTCCACAATTTGACATGGTCTGTACAAACAAATTTCAATCGAAACCTCGCACTAACTTTGGCAAAGTGCCTAAGAATTTTAATTTTCCTAGAAATTTTAATCACAGAGTATATAGTAATAATCGCTATAATAATAATAATAGTAGTCAATATTATACTAACAATAATAATCCTCGAGTTAATTCAAGTAATTCACGATTTAACTCTTATTCAGATAGACCCCAGTATAGTCATAATAATAATAATGGTAACGAAAGTAGCAATAACCTCCAAAATAGGCCCACTTGCCAATTTTGTTCAAAACTTGGACATAAGGCTCGTAATTGTTTCCAAATACAGCCCAAAACGAGTTAGCCCTCAGTCGCTTTCTCGAACACCTAATATTATGACCAAGGCTATCATACCTGCTTCCATCAGTCCTGGCTAACCAGGTAATATCTAATTATGGCATCACAACCCTTCATTTGCATGCGGACAATGTCAAAAATTCCTAATTTTCTGGCGAATACATACTTTCGCAATTAAAGGACAATTTCCAATTAATACTTGTAGAAACGTTCTTACAGGGCAATCATTAATTTGCGCACTGTATCTAACACTTAATAAATTCAACATTCAATTTTCAGCTAGTACTCAAACGCACTAATTTAGTACTAATCGCTATGTTCACTAAAATCCCTAGTAACTAGCCACAAAATTTCTGTGCCACCTCGCGCACACAATGCACAACACTTGAATTAAAATACTTAACATAAACTCTTGAAATAATTCTCAATATATCACACTTCTTAACTTTACATACTACACCACATGTAAATGTTATATGTAAGAATTTTGTCTTCAGAACAAAAATGTCTAAAGTGTATTGATATATTTTTTTTACTTTAGTTGTTGCAATAATTGACATATTATTTTTGTTTCAGCACAGAAAACTCTCCTACCACGATTTATAAAATTATTCCGCCTTTAATATTTGTAATTATTGCATTGTATATTTTAAATAATAATTGTAATTTATTTTATGTTGCAGAAATCAAGATGACCACGTGAATTTGTTTAATATTTTTATATGTTAATATTGATGTTTTTTACTGTATTAGACTAATTAATTTTTTTTCAGTCCGCTTTAAAAGGAATTTGTATTATACTTGTAGTTGTCTGTCATTTGTATTTTAATGTTATATTTTTATAATACTTAATTGTTTTCTTGTATTGTTCAAGGTTATATTCAACTCATCTAGAAAACGCAAAACATTTGAAAGAACTCATAGCTATAGAAACGGCCGAAATACTTGCACATACCCCTCAAGCTAGCTATTTCATCTTTACCTCTTAGCTTTAATAATTTTTACTCCAATATTTGTTGAAATTTAAGTTTGTTTAACCTCTCTTTTACAGATCCAAGAATCTTCGTCGACTCCACCACTGCATGCGCATGAATGTTATTGCATGCGCATGAATTTAATTGCATGATTAGTCAACATTGCACGTTATTTGTTAGAATTTTATCATATAAAATTATGTATAATTCTGTATGATCATTTTCAGACACCCAAGATTTTACCAAAGAAAAATATCTTCATCTTCTCATACCCTTTGCGATCGCAATCCTTGCGCTTCCTTGCACGCTTATTAAATATATATATTTTTTTAATTATGTATATTTTATTAAATATGTATATTTATGTTAATTATTTTGAATTACTTAAAAGTTTTTTTTTTGTTCATATAGAGTTCTTCAAGAAAGTACATACACACCTACAGTGCCAACTTGTCTACATTGATCACGTTGTCTACCCTTGCCAGTCACATCTTCATCAGCAACACTCTCACTCGCCAAGCAGTGTTCGCTGTTCGCCTATCAGCCTACCACCACAGTAACGTTCACCCACTCACGCACCGTTCGCTCGAGTAGAATACATTCAAACACCACAGCAACGCTCACACCTTCAAGCAGCGTTTGCACCAGAATAAGATGACTGCACCCAACAACACACGGCCACCTTGCAGAGGTTACACACACGCCTCTCGATAACTTCCATGCCTCTACAACTCCAGATTATCTCCCAAATTTTTCGTGGCGAAAAATTTCTCCAGGAGGGGGGATAATGTAGTGGAAGAACGAAATGAAAAATAATAGTTTTTACAAATAATTTAGAATATTTTATAATGTGAATTTAACTTCAAAAAGAATGTATTTTACTGTCAGGTACTGTAAATTTGGATCATGAAACAAAGGCACAGAATCCCGTTAGGGTAACTCCTTTGTATAAGAGAATTCCCCCGCGAGAGAGAGAGCATTCCAAAGAAGAGAGCCATCAGCTTTAAAAGAGTAAAGAGTGGACAGTCTTAACCCAGCCTTCAAACCATACAGTCGTAATTCTACTTCCAAACTAGAACTACTTCAGGAATTGCTCTCTTATATCAGTGCCAGTTATAAGTTAAAACATAAGAGTTTAGCATCTAATCTAGATTAATTAATTGATCTATACTTAATCGCTGTGATATTATAAAGCTATTTAAATTCATTTAGAAAATATATATATTTTATAATCAGTGGTGCTTTCTTGATAACATTCTTATATTCTATCTCAAACAAACACAAGCCCTTTTCGCTAAAACGCTAACGCCACAACCTACCTACACACAAACATCATCACACCAATACATTACACTAATATAGTGTTTTGTGTAATATAGTTAAATTTTAAAAAATCTATCGAACAGTTTTTGTATTATTACAAAAAATTTGACCGCCATTTTATTTTTATAAAAAGAGAACATTAGACTCACTTTATACATGCTAAAGGGCGGAGTTAAAATGTATTTGTTTACCTTTATTTCTGAAGATAATATACAAACTTTGCTTTTGCAGGGCCTTTGGGAAGATGGAGGGGTTATAACATGTGCCTGGAGTAGTGGGGCCTACGCTACTGATATTCTCTGGTGGGGATTTGATTTTTGTAATCAGCGTTTATTAAGCAGTCAGAAATATTAGCAATCAAATAATTCTTATTTTTTGTTGAATAATGGAATAACCAGTATACTAAATTTTGAATAGATTGTCGTCAGTAAGATAATTTAATTACTAAAAATTAAATCACATGAATAAAGAGATAAATAAATTGGAGAAATATTTCTCACCAAAGCAAAGAGAGCAGAATCAGCCTATAAAAAGAGCACGTAGCTCACCAGAATTTAGCCCCCCATATAACAAGCGTATTTCAAGTGAAATTGAGAAAAACAAGATGAATCAAGAGGTGGGTAAGCTAACTTTGGAAGAGCTGATGTCAAATTTCAGAAACCTACTTGATGACATGAAAGTGGCAACCAAGTCTGACATTCAGCTGCTAGTAATGAAATTAACGAAATGAAAAAGGAAAATAAATTACTGAACGAAGAAGTGGCGAAATTGCAAAAAGTAACAGAAGAACAAGAGAAAAGAATAGATTATTTAGAGAATTCAACAAAAAAATAGAATATGTAAAAAATTATATATGTAAAATATTGAATTACAATTCTGGACGACTTCCATATATTGTAGCTATGGAGGGTATTAAAACAAAGAGTAGTCCATGGTTTAAAGAATGGCGAAATCTGGCAGAATATCTAGGCTGTGTTCTAGATAGAGAACTTACAACAGTAGATAGATGGTATAAGCAGATTGTTAATATAATTAACAAAGGTATAGAAGATTTTAGGAACGAGCGATTTATTTTGGCACCTGGTGCGGAGTATCACTTATTGTATAAAAAACCAGATCATAATATTATATATATTAAGGATGAATTTAGTTTCGATTTAATTAGAACAATATTTAATGTGTAATTTAAATGAAGATGAAAATAATAAGTTGCATATAATAGGTAACTGTCCTAGGAGTGGTTTTAGGAAAAAATATTTGGGACAAAATGTTTCAAATGAACAAGTTATTATGTGGTTAAACGGAAAGGATTGGTATAAATTATACTTTTTTTAAAATGGTTTTAAAGTACAGACACGTTTTAGTTTCTGTTTAACTTTGATAAAAATGTATATATTTCTTTCTCATAAATGAATTATAAAGGTTTATTGTATTTTAGTTTTTTGTATGTTTGTTTGTTTTTCTTTTTATTGTTAAAAAAAAAAGATAAAAATTAATTCGAAGGACAACTCCTGACAGACGGATTTCCATTGCCTAACAAATGTTTTCTTTTTGTATTTAATGTAAACAATATTAGGTCCCCAAACAGCCCTGTGACTGGTGGAAAGCCTAGGCGATTCCAGTCGCGGGGCTGGAGCCAACCCGAGCGTCCACGCCGCGGGGACTGGACAACGTGCTTTGCACGGCCAATCGGGCAATGGCGGCAGACACCACGACGGGGCTACACAACATTTACTCTGCACCCGCCGTGGCAACAATCTCACTTACTTTACATCACAGACACACCAGCGATCTCACGCTGCCCTGACGAGGCCCATTCTTCGGCCTCCGAAAACAGGTCTTCACTTCAGAGAGTCTATTTGGACACTGGAGGACCTGGGGCGAACGTGGGGGAGCGACTTACACGCTGGAGATTCGTCCAGGTACCTGTAGTCGTAGGGACCTGGTGAGGGAACAGCATACACCATACGGTTCAACACCACATTCATACATACTTCACTAACACTATACCCCTCCTTTCAAGGAAACAAACATGGAAGGACAAAATAAGAAAGGCCCTCAGTCCGTGGCAAATGAGGGTGCGAAAATCTCCACGAAGGTCTCCGTTGCTGTTGAGGAACAAGGCACACCGGCAGTGATGGCTACGTGTTCCGCCATTGAAGTAGAAGTAGGTGAGTTCAGTGGGGGCGCATCCTCGAGGCAGGAAACTGCCGGGAACCTCCCGGCTTCTCCTTTGAGTGGCCTGGAGAGGGGTGTCTCCACGGAGAGTTTAAATAAGAGTATTGAGGAGCTTTTGCTGACCTCCCCTGGTCGAAACGAAGGGACCGCCGGAAGGCGGACCCCGAGTGAAACCAAAACAAGGGAGTCTAGCAAGAAGAGAAAGAAGAAGAAGAAGAAGAAGGGTATGGAGGAGACGCCAGAAAGCGTCCCCGAAGCCAAATGCCCGAAAGTGGAGAAAGCCAAGAAGCCACAGGTCGCCGTGGTCAGGTAGACGGTGAAGTTATGACCGAGGACGACGCGGAGCACGTCAGAGCACAACCTGTGAGTGCTCTGGATGATACTGAGAGCAGGAAGGGCACCGCTGATGAAGGCTGGTGGCCACAATTCGAGGAGATTCAAGGCGTGGTAAGTGAGGGCATGTTCCTTATCACTTGCGGCGACGAGAGGACCGGGCCTGGACAGCCAGACAGGCGTCACACCCAGAGGTGACATTCAGTACGTTATGTTGGAGGGGGTTAGGTTGGAGGATATCCCCAAGATGATCCGAGTATCCGTTTGGGTGCCAGGTAAGAGGTGTCCTTTAGAGAGATTTCTGGAGCGCTTGGCGGGGCAGAATCCTGGTCTGCGTACAGATCTCTGGAGAGTACTGAGCTCCTTCGAGAAGGATAAGGTATGTGGATGGTGTTCTTCATAGATCCCATTCACTCCGGATTCTGGAGGAGAAGGAGTGGAGGCCCTATTACGAGCTAACGAGGATCACCTTCAAAAGGAAGGAGGACAAACAACGAGGCCAGCCTGGCAAGGAGGAGAGTGGAGGCAAGTAGTCTTCTCATGCTTAGAGTGTTCCAATGCAACACACCCAGGAGCAGGGAAGTAGTAGCGGAGATGGCTGAGGTCATAAGGGAAACACCCTTGATGGTAGGTCTAATACAGGAGCCCTATACCATCCGAGGCAGTGATGTTGGATGGGGTGGTATGGGGTTGAGAACATTTTATGATTGTGGAGTAGATAGGCCCAGGACTTGTGTCCTGGCGTCTAAGAATATGGAGTGTTCAATGTTAAGAGAGTTTTGTTCCAGAGACTTGACGGTAGTTTCGATTAGGATAGGAGAGGCAACTGGCAGACTGGTCTTGGCGCCGGCCTACCTACCCTATGACTCAGAGGAGCCACCACCTGGCCGGGCAGTGAAGCGTCTGGTGGAGTGGTGCGAAAAGGAGAACCTGCACTGCTGGTTGGATTCGACGCCAACTCACACAACACGCTGTGGGGAAGCAGCGACACCAACTGGCGCGGGGTGACATTGGCGGAGTTTTTGGTAAGTAGAAACCTTTTTCTTTTAAATAGAGATAAGAAACCTACCTTCGTTATTAGGAATAGGGAAGAAGTGATAGATATTACGTTGGCTTCCAGGCAATTTTTGTCCTGGACGACAGGCTGGGAGGTTATCGATGACTGGACGTTGTCCGACCATAGAGACATTAGAATCACCCTGCGCCTTGAGATGGGAGAGGTGAAGAAGTTTCGAAATCCGAGAAGAATTGCTAAGGTAGATTTACCTCGGCCTTGAGAAATGATAGGTTGGGTCCGGGTAGACCGCCGGCTGAGCGGGAGGACCAGAGTGGATTGGACCACTCGCACGATTGTTCACGCTTATGAGACTTCATGCCCTGAGCATGAGGTATTGCCTAGGAAGGTCCAGTGGTGGACGGCCCGATTAACTGCCTTAAATAGACAGATGAGGCGGTTAAGGAGGAAGGCTAGGGGGAGTAACGCGGAGGAGGATTGGGAAAGGTTTATTCAGGCCAAGCGAGAGTATAAAAGAGAGATCCGGAGAACGAAGAGAGTCTCTTGGAGGACCTTCTGCGAAACCCTGGAGGGGGAACAGGAGGTAAACCGAGTTTTTAGGTTTTTAGGCAAGAGTGGGGAGATGTCATTGGACAGTATTAGGAAGCCTGATGGACAGATCACCAATAACCATAATGAGGTGTTACGGGTGATGCTGGATAGACATTTACCGGATAAGGTGGAGTACGTTGGAGGGTGCGTGGGTGCCTTACCTGACGCACAGGGAGTGAACTTTCAGAGTAAGGAGTTGGCAAGTAAAGTGGTTACTTTGAGGAGGGCGAGTTGGTTATTCGCTATTTTAGTAAATTCAAGTCGCCGGGTATGGATGGTCTGTATTCAGGAAAGTTGGAACATATTCGGAAGTACATGGGTAGGAATACTGAGGGACAGCCTAAGTTCGGGCTATATCCCTTGGGCTTGGAGGGTCAGTAGGGTCGCGTTCTTTCCCAAACCAGGGAAATTGGGTTATCTCGACCCTAAAGCTTACAGACCAATCAGCCTCGCGTCCTTCATGTTGAAGGGCTTAGAGAGGTTGGTCGACCTTTTCTTAATGGAGGATTGCGACATAAAGAGTACCTTTCACGGGAACCAGCATGCCTATTTGGCGGGGAGATCAACGGAGACTGCGCTCCACAATTTGGTGGGGAGAATTGAACACACGTTGGAGTCTAAAGAGTACGCGCTGGGATGCTTCTTCGATATTGAGGGGGGTTTCGACAGCGTGGCCCACAATAGAATTAGAGTGCTATTGGAGGAGAGGGGTGTGAATGGGACCTGGTTAGATGGATAGTCAACCTCCTGACTTCGAGGATTGTTTATTCTCGTCTGGGAGCTGCAGAGAGAAGGGTGAAAGCCAGTAGGGGCTTTCCCCAAGGTGGGAGTTTGTCACCTCACTTGTGGTGCCTCATCGTTGATGAGCTACTTTGGGAGATGAACCGTAGGGGATTTTACCTGCAGATGTATTCCGATGATGGGGTAATCTTAATCACAGGGAAGCATCTGAGTGTGGTGAGTGACTTGATGCAGTCGGCGTTATCTTACATGGAGCAGTGGTGCAGGAACTATGGCTTGACCGTCAACCCGGACAAAAGCTCTTTAGTTCTCTTTACCAGGAAGAGGAAACTGGAAGGGCTTGGGAGACCAGGCTCTTCGGCAAGGAAGTGCAAATTTGTAGAGAGGTTAAATACTTGGGGGTCCTCATCAACAATACGTTGAATTGGCGGGCTCACATTGAGTATGTATGTGAGAACGGACAGAAGGTTTTCTGGCAGTGTAGGAGATTAGTGGGCAAGACCTGGGGAGTTAATCCCCGAGGCATCCACTGGATTTATGAGAAGTTGGTGAAGCCAAGGATACTCTATGCCGCAGTGGCATGGTGGTCTGGTACCTTGGTGGGAAGGAACAGCAAGAAATTGCTAGGAGTGCAGCGCACGGCCTGTTTGGCTGTTACTGGCGCGATGAGAACGACACCGACGGTGGCATTGGAGATGCTGTTGGGGCTAACCCCTCTTCAGTACGTGGTAACGGGGGAGGCAATGAAAGGGTACCTCAGAATGAGGTGCAAGGGAGAATGGGTGAGAACCTTTCGGGGGGATCACACTAGGATCGAGGACGAAACTTGGCGAGTGAACCGATTTCTGCTATCCAAGCTTGATGAGACGAGCAAGAAATGGGGATTTGAGAGAGATGATGAGATTACGATTGGTAGTATAGGGGATGATAACCTCACGAGGCCAACGGAGTCGGGCAGCGGTATTATTCGCTGCTATTCAGATGGCTCTAGGCAGGATGGCACTGGCCTGTCGGGGGCGGGAGCATGGTTTCAGGAGTTGGATAGAGGGAGTTCGGTGGCCTTGGGTGGGTTGGCCACGGTCTTTCAGGCAGAGGTGGTGGGCATTATTGAATGCTGCCACCTGGTGAGGTAGTGGCAGGGAGAGTTCAAGGAAGTGCGGATTTTCTCGGATAGCCAGGCCGCACTAAGGGCTTTGAGTAAGCCTTGGTGGAGTTCGAAATTAGTGGGAGAATGTCGGAGGAAGCTTAATGCTTTAGCCCGGAGGGGTACGGTGCGCCTCTATTGGATACCCGGACACGCGGGAATAGAGGGGAATGAGAGGGTAGACCAGTTGGCTAGGGAGGGATCATCTCAACCATTTTGCGGTCCTGAACCAGCCCTGGCTGTCACAAAGACGTTTCGTGACAAACAGATTAGACTTTGGGAGACGAAAGTTTTGGAGAAACGCTGGGGGGACACGCAGGGTTGCCTCCAAGCCAAAAGATTTATAAAGACAAGTAAGCAGGGAACTTCGGAGTATCTCCTGTCCCTTAGTAGGACGGGTCTGAGGACCCTGATAGGGATAGTGACTGGACACCCAAGTGTGTCCAGTCACTTGTTCAATATAGGGAGGACGTCCAGTCCCATTTGTCAGAACTGCGACGACGGAGTCAGGGAAACGGTGTACCACTACCTTTGTCAGTGTCCCCATTTCGCTGGAACTAGGTTTCGTGTATTTGGGAGGGCATCACTCTTGCAGGATTGTCTGCGCGAGCTGGAGTGTCGGGATATCTTGGGATACTGTAGATTAACCAGTAAGCTACCGGGGGAGATTTATTAAGGGGTTAGGGGGGTTTCGGGGGGATAAAGGCACATAGGCTTAGGTCCCGCGCCATTAGGCACCCGAATTACAATAATAAACAATATTATATATTTGAGTAAATAAACACATTTATCTATCTAATTAACCAATCCGTCTTAATGATAAAAATTTTCAGTTGGCAGTGAACAAATCCATTCGAATCCATTCGAACGGCACGATCTGGAGTAACTCGAGGTAAACAAATGGCAGACTTCAGAAACTAACCGGCATTTTTCTAAAATACTATAATACTGAGCAACCCACACTTCCCCCAAATAAAAAAGTTCACACACTGCAAATGCATTGAATAATTGAACTTCTGTTGATCACGAAGCTGATTTGCTTCTCCTAAAATTAATCAAAACCGCAGCATTGGCAATATTGAATTTTGCTACTGAAGTGTCACAAGTTTTACGACGCTTGCCTTCAGCATGAATTTCAATAATACTTGAAAGTTCTGTCGCAATGTTTTCCAAAATATCTTTATCCAAACTAGGTTTCCAGTAGTTAGCACTCAGAATAAAAATTTCATCTAGAATTTCATACAGAAGGAGGAGGTTACTATTAGATGGTTGTCCTATATATATATACAATATGTATGTATAAGATATAGTAGCATTACTGTGCAGTCATTATTATTTTTGTATGTTTAGTTCTTTTAAACTGTGTTTTTTATTACTTTGAAACATATTCAGTTTTGTAAATAGAGAATCTGAGTTTGTGTGAAGTTATTACTAGTCTCCATAAGCCCGTATCACACCCAAAGGTACATTCTCTCCTGGAACAGTAATTATTAAAATAAAAAAAAACTGTATTTTTAAATTTCCTGTTTTCTCTCGTATTAATTAAAAAAAAAAAAATGAAATCAAAACCAGATGATAAAAAATATATAATACGTAAAACACATTTCGAATAGTTTTAGCAATGTAGTATCCAAGTCAGTGAACACATTAAACTAACATAAAAATTCTTATTGTAAAGAAAATTTTAACTGAAAACATAACAAACAGATATAATGTCTGAAACGAGATGTTTTGGTGACGGTGATAAAAGACAACGCAAACTGCATAGGCGAGAAGAACTGTATCGTGGTCTGTTGTACATTGCCCAGTGCTTTCTTAAAAACAATTGGGTTCCGTTAACTTTTCAAAAGGTTAGTATCACCCCCGGCTTTTATATGCCAGGCATGTGCTTTTCTTTCTTTCGCGAACTTTATATTGTGAATTTTACAATGAGAGATTAATCATCATTTTTTTATTGGACCAAAAGGTTTTTCATGTACTAAATAACCAGCGGATTATTAATGACCATCAAAGAACAGTACCAAACTCGCCTTTTTTATTTACTTTCTCTGATTGCTGTTACAGGAAGTATTGTGTAATCGAAATTTTATGTATCGAGTTTTCATCGGAAATACATGTTTGAAGGTCCAATGAGTCCAAAAAGCGGGTTTTAGAACATGGTCTCAGTGTGAGTGTGTGTATCTGAGCAGCACAGCTTACAAAACGGAAAATCGCAGAAAGGTTAAGCTTGATATTCCGTTTAGGTATCACCATGGGAACGGACACCAAGTAATCTCTCAAAATTCCTCAACCGGAGGGAGTACCACTTTACTGAATTTTTTTTTCACTTTTTTGCGATTTTCTCTAAAATGGCTTTAATGTCTATCTTTAAACTAGGAAAGTGAACTATACATATAGAGAACTTCAACTTTTATTTGTAACATTTCTTCTGGTAAAGCCATTTCACGAGGCTTTTGGGCTAGAGGTACAGTTATGTTTTTTCCTCAATAATGCTATCGTATTAATAATGCAATTCTACCATATAGACAAAATTAATGAGAAATAAATGGATTGCCAAAATTCCGAGTTTCAAAAATATTAGTAAACCGGAAGTGCGTTTTTCAGAATAGATTTTTCAGTATTCGCGATTTTTTCCATAAAAACACCAACGAATTTCATTAAATTTAGAATATTATCCATAAAATTTATCAATTATAATTTTGTAAACTGCAGTAAGAGAAAGTCGTATGAATGTTTCACATCAGATTTTTCCTCAGGGAAGGGAATAGCTCAGTGGTCAGCATACTGGACTCCCACGCGGAGGATCCTGGTTGGAGTCCAGTTGTGCTACCCTTAGATTTTTTCTTCCTAGGAGCCTCTACAGCTCACTGTCCGATGATGGACAGTGTTGTCTGCAACGAGAGAACACTGTCCGGAGGCCGGCAGTGCACTGAGAATGCTCCGGGCGCCAATGACCATAGATGTTGACGCGCCTTAAGAAATAAAAAAAATGAAGATTTTTCCTTGACTAGTCGCTTTCAAACGCACAAAACCCATCACAAACAAACAAAAATAAATAAACGCGTAATCATATTTATACTGTTAGGTTATAACATTTTACTCTTCTTAGGTGAACTATCACATAGTGAAGTATCAAATAGCACAATGAGTAGGTACTAGAAATGTTATTCCTACTCAATGTTCCAGAAGAACGTAAAGCAGTGGTCCACAACCCTATGCACCTGGCATCATGGCGGCCACCGACCGATTTACATGAGCCCGCCAAATTGGCGAACACGACAAAAAGTTTGAAAAGATATTTTAATGATGTTTAATAGCACGGAGCCAATGGTCACTGTTTTTTATCAATCCTTTTATGAAATACAACATAAATAGTTGCATGACCTGCAGAACTTATTCAAGTAAAGGCAGAATAATTGAAGCTAGAGAAGCTCTGCAGATGTCGCTATGCTAAAATCCTAAATATTAGACAAGAACACAGTGTTAGATAAGAATGCAGTGGGAGTACCCATTCTAAAATGAGCAGCATATAAGACCAAATCGTTTCTTTAGTCTTTCAGGCTTTCGCGGCCATTGTCATGTCAACACTTCATTCACAAGGCTGCAACTTTAGGCTTAAAGACGGTGAGAATGTAGACTAAGAACTCGATATCCAATAGCCAACTACTTTCAGAATGGAGGCAGATGCATGCTTCCATTTCTCCACTGACTCCTTACATTACGCAACCCACTTTTATGTCAGTTTTGTTTCAGCTTTACTGGCGACACTACCCGGAAGAAGACTTATAGGGCGAATCGTCGGTTTATAGCAAATCACTTACGCGGTCTCAACCCGAAGAACTAAGTGTTTTACAAATTGTTTTTGGATCCCACATTTCCAAGCGAATCATTGTTTTCAACCTGAATGTAATAAAGTCAAATTGAAAATCTCGACTCACCGATGAGCCATTTGATGACTATTTACGAACAGGAATATTATCAATTATAAGGTCCCAATGGCCTTGAATGAAATGCAATGGCGCCAAATATCATTGCTGGACAATATTTTCTAAAGAATTTTTTTAATAATGTAAATTTGTTTGTGTTATTTGGTACAGATTCATTTTTACATCAGAGATTAAATTATGATTTGTACTTATTAAATTTGATATTAACTTTCTTTAATGTATTAATGTATGTTACTATGTCCTTCTATAAATTTGCTCTGGCAAAATAGGTGGCACCCACGGTCCAGTTAATATTCCGGAATGTCGCGCTAGGGTACAAAAAGATAGGAGACTTCCTGACGTAAATGATAGGCTACTGCAAACCTGCAGCGCAGTGATAGCAACTGACCAAATTAAAGATCCTTTTTCCTCGCGGTCTGATGATATTCAGTCAATCCTACACACCAGCGCTTTCTATAGGTAATTTTTTTTTCAAAAGCAACAGAATCTTCACTTTAGCCTAAAAGGGCACATTTAATTTCCAATTTTTACTTGCTCTTACTTCTGATAAGAGGAAATATCGATCGTGCCTGATTTTCGAAATTGAGTTTTCACCATTGGAAATACATGTTTTGAGGTGTTGAGATTACGTAAAAAATGTTTTTTGCAAATGGTCTATATATTATATATATATATATAGTGTGTGTGTGTGTGTGTGTGTGTGTGTGGTAATAAACTACGGTTATTGCGTAGGTATATGCTGTGTAGACTATCAAAATATCACTGCAGTCTCTGTTAAGTGTGAGTAGTGTGGAGTATTAGTGTGAATAGTGTTGTGCATATTGTTAGCTGGGATACATCAGAAGAGTGCCAAAAATCATAGAAAAATTGGTTAGTACACTTCCTCCTATATACTGTTGTAGGTGACCCACTACCTGATCAATATCCGATCCACAATGAATTTCAAAAATTTCAACTTACCTAGTAGCTAAAATTTGAAAAATGTGATCGAAGTTGTTGATCATAACGTTTTAATCGACCTAAAGTCTAAATAAACTTAACTAAACTCTTGTCCCAATAGCCTATGAAAGTCAGGGAGCATATGAACAGTATGACGAGATTCTGATCGCTATAATTCTGGTCTTAATAACCAAGGTCCGCTATTGACTGCCACTTCCTATTTTTACCCACGATGTTCTATCCCATACACATGTAGTGGACCTAAGGGAATCAAATGCTTTTCTAAGACGAAACCTAGCATAACAAGGCCTAATGATCTCTCCTCTTCCACTCAAGTTGGTATAACTGGTAGAGCTACCCTTGTGGAATTCAGATACAGTAAAAGAAAATGAGCTTAAAAGTACCTGTGGGTATGTCATACATATGTATTGCACATATTAAGTATCTCTGCAGGCCATTTCAGTACGTGTGAGTCTTGAAGATGGCATTATAAAGGGTTGTCCGTTTGTTTAAGCAGTGACGCTTAAGATCCCTGAAGAGGGAGTGGCCAGTCCAATTCGTACTATGCGTCTGGATTTGAGAGTGCTTGATCACAAACACAGAAGGAAAGGGTTTATGCAATCACAACATTACAACTTGGATAGTACAATTAAAAAATCTATTCAGTAAGTGTTTATTGATTCTAAAATATATTTTCTTGTTTACAGCTGTTCGAATATTTATGCGCTCACATGCTTGAATTCAGCACCTTGGACAAAACAGAAAAGTTAGAACGGATGAAACGTGTGATCAGATATGGCAAAGCGGTCGGCGTTCTGTTAGAAAAAATGGATAAATACAGTTTTAATGTGTTCAAATTAGAGCCAGCCAGACGTCCTAGAAGTCCGCGCAGAGTGGACATCCTCACCAACCTCAGATGCAGAATTCTGCAACGTCTGATGAGGGATATTCGCAGGGACCAAGCAGCTGCTTCAAGCACTACCAACTGATCACCAGGCTCATCACTTTTAGTAATTACGCAACAGAAATAACAGCAAATAAGCCAACACAAAAATAACTGATATGCATTCATAATAATGTAATATACTTCATTTGCCAGATAAAGTTACAAATAATGTAGCCTTCTGCTAAGCAAGTGAGTTGGTTTTTCGAACTGGACATAAATTCAATAAACAACGATAAAACAATCAAATTCTAATGCATTCAAAAAATTATATCTAATTAACTAAAATAAATTCCTTCTAGAAAGTTACAATAATTAGTGATAAATTTAATTTACATGGTCAAAATAAATGGAGAAAAGAAAAAATGAAAGTTAAGTAAATAATGAAGAAACAGGGGGTAAAAAATGAACTCACTACTAAAAATAAAAGAATTATTACAACAAAAGAGAGTCACTTAGAAATAAGAGATAGAGAAAAGAATAGTTATGCAAAGGGAGTTAATACTGATTAAGACGCTAACTGTCCACTATCAGCCAATCTGCCCACTATACTCACCTCTAGTATACGAATATGTAACCACATATATTTAGCCTTATATAATCACATACAAATAAATATAAAATTTAAACTTACTGTAACCAAAACACGCACAAATTGTAAAACAATATATAATAAAATGATAATAAATATATAATAAATTGAAAATAATACATAACACTTGATAAAACAAAACATCTGACATGGCTGTTGGCGTAAAGCACGATTAATAAAAAAAATCATAATAATATAAACTATAGGTGCATAATGATTACATTAATTCGAGCTTGAATATATCCGACAAATAAAACTGACAAAACGTATAAAAATAAAACTAATACGCATGCTACGACGGATAAAGTACCTATAAAAATAATATGCAACAGTTATCCTGCTTTTGATATTATAAATTAAAAATTCTCTCAATCTCATTGGCTTCGAAATGTAAAAATATATAATTTTGCAATTTACACCAAATGAATTACTAATAACTTCTCGAATTTATGCTGTAACTCAATCTCATTAAATATCTAGCAAGTAAATAATTGTACAATGAGCGTATGAGCTTAAAACGTAAGAGGTCATCGGAGCCTTTGAGACAGGCAGAGGGCAACCACCCTCTGGATTGAACCGACTTTTTAAGCCCTTCACAGAAATACTAATATATCTTTTGGATATAACTCTTAGTTGACACAAAACTCTGGTGAATTTAGTAGGACATCTCGAATATAAATAATACTCCCGCTAACATTGCAATAATAAGTATTAATATTAGAACAAATAGCGTTGTCAACGTCCTTGCTTAATAGATGATTAGTCATCTTTGTTAACAAATTATTAATATTACTTTTTAATGTAAGCTGTTTTGAGCAAACCAGACATTTTAGGCACCAATTGAAAACCAAATCTCTCTTAATTGACTGGCCCAATTAAAGGGAATCTTTTTATTGACCACTTTCTCTAATAGGATGTCATAACATACTCGAGGGAATCTGGAAGAAGGCATATCAATAATATCAACATACGTTTAACGATCCTAGAATAAAGTTATACAACTCCTGTCTCTAATCGAACATAATCTGGGGTGTTGACTGATATTTTTAATAAAATTTTTAAAAATTTCAATTGTACACGTTCGACAATCTCCGAACATTACTAACAAGTGAGTTAAATAAGTGCATTTTTGCATTCCTCGAGTCACATTTAGAACCGGACATAATTTTCAAAATAGAGGGAATGCCAGTGGAGCCTGTAGAGTTGAAATGTTTGGCAGCTATAAGAAAGTTAGCCGAGGATAAAAAGAGAACTCCCAAATACAAAAAAGAATTTGTAACAGATAACTCATTATTGCTATCTTTTAAGTAAGGGAGATCTTTCCTTTGTGAAGAGGAACTACCACTGCTTTATTAATATTGACTTGCAAACAATAGCCTCATTGTCTTAATAGCTCAACCTAAATTGAGGAGCACTCCATGAATAACATATCAGAGCCAAATCGCCAGCGTAAAAAATCATAGATCTACATGCCCTTTTATGTTAATACCCTTTGCGCCATTTTTGTCTGAAATAATTATTAATATTGGAAAAAAATATATTGAATAAAATAGGGCCTAATCGTTCCTTATTCATTTTAATTTTGTCAGTTTGATTAGAACCCATATCAGTTACCATATAAGCTTTGCCATGTCAAGATTTCAAAACACCTGTAAATTTAGGGCTGACTCCGATATCATACAATTTCTGCCAAAGAAAAGCGTGAGACAAAGAGTCAAATGCCCGAGCGAAATCGACGAACGTGACAAACACTCGTCTACCCTTGAGCCTCAATTGGATATTTACGCCTGCAAACAGCGCGAAAATATCACAATCCCTTCCACTAGGATATCCACATTATTCTTCGGGAATGAGAGTGTGCTGTCAGCACGGGATCATTAGGGTTACCATTTTCGAAAAGCATATGTATTTTAACGACGCCCCACAAATCGCGGGAATCATTTCCCCGGGCGCTCAGGTATATAGAAAACTTGAAAAAAGATACAATTATATAAAAATCTGTTCTAACGCTCACAATACTCCTAGATATTTACTAGGTCTGGAAACAGGAAGTTTAAAAATTCATTTTGCAATTGTTGAAGCATCTCTTAATTAAATGTTCAAAACTTGGAATTCTGATTATTTTAATTACACTAAAATCTACCACTTTCAGCCATTTTCATTTAATGGAAAAATTCCATTTAATTTCATTTAATTTTTCCTAACGTCAGAAGGTATCTCTGTATTATTTCTGCCTTTTTAAAACTAACGCCGTTAATTCAATTTTGAATATGAATTGAATTTTGAATCACTTTATGATTTTAGTTTTACTCTGTATCTTTGTTTTGTTTAATGTTGTGAAAGAAGAGCCAATTGTTTTGTTACAGATTGTAACCTACAAAACGAATACATTTCTATTCTAATTATTATTAATGTGATAAATATGAGGGTGGGATTCGTATATTACAGATAAATTGTGTCCATAATGATGGCCGAGCTGATTGACCGTAATTTTGGAATAAATTAACGTCGCACAACAGACTGGCAGACACAGAAACAAAAACGGAAATAAAAACTTTACATCCGACAAAGTGCCTACAAGTTGGTGGATGCGACCGCCTTCTGTGCGAGGAGAGCCGTTCATATCGCCACCAGGCCAGATCAATCACAAAACAGACGAGCACGAAAGCTCATTAATATTCCATTTGTAGAGTTAATGCTGTTCCCCACCTCTCTCTTTTTCTCCTCACACACCTATTCACACACATACACACACACACACACACACACACACACACACACACACACATGATTTATATGTATGGCAGCATAATGTGGATAGAGAAGACTAACTTCGATTTCAACTGCAGTTCAGTCTATTTGCGACATTTTTACTTTCTCTTTTTGCTGTAATTAAAAGTAAAGTGATAGTGTCAAATTTTTAAAATTGAATTCTCACCGGAAGTGCATACATTTTGAGTTATTTTTTTTTCATGTTTTTGAAAAATATTATTTTTTACAAATGTTACATACAGAAGCTCAAACTTGTTTTAGAAATCACTTGGTTATTTCACAACTAACTCAAAGATTGTATTAAAATAAATCTACCGGAAATACGAGAATGATTTGCTGTCGGGAGCACGAGTTATAGTCTCCCCTCCAACTGCCTCTTGCTAATGTTGCAGTCTTGTTTTGTTCTGGAAAACCGTTAATTATTTTTCCTTTTGTTTTTCCTCTTTCACTGAGCAGGGGCAGCCATTTTCTGGTTAGGCAGAACAGACTGCCCCAACAGGACTTAAAAAACAAATAAATTATGTCAAATACAACAAAAAGGAAAAGTCTCACTTGCAGAAAATTCGTCTACACCTGGACAAAATTTTGAGGACACAAAGGATCTTGCCCAACCCAACAGTTAATACGAACATGTCGTAAGAGAGGCAGTAGACATTGAAATGGAGTAAAACTGTTTGAATAGAGAGATGGACTCTATTTCGAGGAAGCAGAACATTGTTGCCTCTGCTCAGAAAAAGGAGAGGTAAAGAAAAGGAAACAATAATTAACGGTTGCGTTTCTAAGCAAAACAAAGCTGTAAAATTATCAACGAGGCAGCGGGAGCGAAGATCAAAACCTTTTCACTCAACAGCCAAACATTTGTATAAAAGAGAAAATTAAGCCATGCCTATTACCTGCAGCAATTTATAGGGGGGAAGCTAAATCTCGCCTCTCCACTGAATGCTCTACAATACCCTTAAAAGCTTATTGTACTATGGGTGAAACGCTCGTTCACAAAAAACCACTAACTCGGCTTTAACGCTAAGACCCAAAGTGTTTTACCAATTAACTTAGTTTTATTTTGATTGAACTTACTGTTCCGTTCTGTGCATACTGAATTGAATGATAATGTGGTCGGACAAGAAAGAAAGTCCATTCACGTCTTAGTGGTATTTAATTGTCGTCGATAAGTATTATGCAAGTTACTATAGAAAGAGCGTATAGCTTAAAATGTTAAAACAGTCTGACAAACTGTTTGGTTATACTGGTAAACATTGTTAAGTTAGTATTTATTTGTAATTCTTCATATTCTGGTTAATAAGTCTTGATGAATTCGTTTGTAATTCTTGATAGACTGGTAACTGACTCTTCTGAAACTGGTTTATGACGTATTTTTCTGGTGGTTGACGACTGCGTTGAGTTTCTCCCCTTTGTACTTAGTCCATATCATGTTTTAATACCCTTCCTTCAGCTTGCTAGCGGGATGGAGAAACTTCTTCCTTGGGTGCTATATTGGGATCTGGTAATGTGAGCTCCTGTTTTTCTGACGTCTTTATTAAACGTATAATTTGCCATGTGATGTTTCACCATAGATGCCAAATAATTCTCTGAGCGCTTCATATTTGTGTGCTGTTTATTGCGAAATATTTGTTTTAATAATATTGTGTCATTGTTTTGATCAAACTCCATGAAGGTAATTGTATATTTTATTTCATTAATAACTTAAAAAAAAAACTTTAGTAATGAAGTACGCGAAACAATACTTGAAAGTTAACAGCAAGTTACCTCTATATATCTCTGGTTTTTGTCTCTGAAAAGCAGCAAAATTTAAACATTTAGTTATAATTCAATTATGCCCGCATTACGGGGAGGGAAGGCGTTATACATTTTATGGCGGAATACACCATCCTGTCTGAAATCCGTCGCTTTGCTACTTTAACCAAAAGGCAGTTTATCGATCACTTAGAGAAAAGTCAGTCAGAGAATAATTTTCGTACTTTAATCAAATAGGCTCAATATGCCTGGCACTATCGGTATCATTTAGTAGTGGAATTTAATTTTTCGTTTCATAACTTATCATTTTTTTGTTTTTTTTATTACAAATTACGTGGGCAAGGTGAAAAGTTCTCGACCTGGTAGTGAAAATGAGTTTTTTTAATTTTAAAAATGCATTTATTTCTCAATATAGTCTCCGTTTATTTCAATAACTTTGTCCAACGTTTCTCCAATAACTGGATTCCGTCCCTAATGTGCGATTCTGGAAGGTCTTCAAAATATTCATTTACCTCTGCTATCACCTCTTATTTGACCAAAACGTTTTCCATCACAAATTTCTTAAGATAGAAGAATAGATAAAAGTAGAGGGAGCCAAATCTGGCGAATAGGGAGGATGTTCCAACAATTCATACTAAATCCAATTTTCCTTCAATTTTCCCATTCCCAAAGGGCGGGTGCATTGTCCTAGTGAAAGATGATTTTTTTGTTTTGCAAACCAGGCCTTTTTTCTCTAATTTTTTCATCTAGCTGATAAAACAAATATGCGTATTATTCCCCATTAATTGTTTGACCCTTTGGCAGGTAGTCAGTTAAAAGAATCCATTTAGAATCATAACCTTTCCAGCCGATGCAATTGTCTTTGCTTTCTTCGGTGCAGAGCCACCGGCTTCTACCCACTGCTTGGACTGTTGTTTTGACTCAGTTGTAAAGTGGTGAACCCACGTTGCATAGATCGTAAAAATCGGCCCAGAAACTCGGTTGGATTCTTTTTTAAACAGCACAAACATTGCTGAAAAACTAGATTCCTCGTTTGTTTGTGATCAGCATTTAACAAAAATGGGCACCCATCTTGCACAAAGCTTTCTCATACTGAGTTCTTCGTGTAAAATGTGCTGTACCCTTTCTTCTGAGATGCGTACAGCCTTAGCTACCCAATCGTCTTTAATCGTCCATCATCTAGAACCATATTGGGTATCTTCTCGATATTTTATTTAGTAGTTGCAGTTTTTGACAGTCCTTCACATGGATCATCTTCAATCGATGTACGACCACGTTTAAACTCAGCTACCCACTTTTTGACGGTTGATGCAGACTCCTTATACACTTTAACCAACTTTGGATGAATTTCTGTTGGTTATAAACCATCCAAAACAAAAAATTTTATGACGGAACGGTATTCAAGTTGATTCATTTTGTCAAAAACACCCAACAGGCTTACTTTAAACAGCCGTGTAAAACAATTTGCTGATCAAATTCACATTTGGTATTTACTTTTGCAACAAGTATGCCAATATAATAAAACTGTAATTTTATTTGTAGCAGTGCCATCTATCATCTAGGCAGTGCCGAGAACGTTTCACCTTGCCCTAGTATATAAGTGTAATTTTATTTTTAATTTTGTTGAAACACACACACGTTTCTCTTCCTCCAGTTATATATAAAATGATAACCTTTTTTAAATTTCCAATTTTGCTCATCTATCCTCATATAAATATACAGCTTACTGTCTCCGGTGATGGACAGTGTTGCCTGTAACAAGAGAACACTTGTTCCCTTGATTCCTTCTTTTATGTTGTTGCGAGAAACTAGATCTTGATTGAATTAGCTCATGCCTAGATTTCAATCTGTATAGTACTCTTTCAATACTCTATGGACTGCGGCACATACATAAATAATAGAATAATAGAATGTAGAGAGAGAGAGAAAAACACTTCGTTGAACTAAACAGCACAAGTGTTGCTGGCCAACTATTGGCTTGCTCGAATACAGCTTACATAATCAGTCAGAGATATTACTTTAAGCCTCAAAAAAGGGCACAATATAAAAAGTAACTACAGATCATCCACTTACCATTAGGAAATTGTCAATATTAGTTTAACGAAAAAAGTAATACAGAACAATAAAATTAATAACAGATTTAGCGTCAAGGCAAAAATATTATGACAAAATATCTAGGTCAGAATATAGATAATTTAGAATAACGGTCTGCGATCTGAAACAAAAGAAAAAATAAACATGAAACAGTGTTGGTCACTAGTGCAAGTACAAACCAAAAGATGTGATTATGCCGGTAAGTGCCAAGCACCGTGTATATGATGCTGGACTATACCCAGAGTCTGTAATGATAGACTCCGTAAGGTTGTGGAAACAATTGGAATGGATGCCCAAGTTCCTGAAGAAGTCAGCAGTTTCCTTGGGGATTGCTCGCCGAGTTCCAAACCGCATTCCTACAACAGCATTACTGTCGCTCGCCATACACTTCGTGCAACTTTTCTTCAAGGAAGGGAATATATTTACCTATATTCCCTTCTTATCCTGATCCACTTTCTCCGTTCGTCTCTAAACTTATCGTAGAATCGACAATCAGTACCTCTTTACTTTTCTTTGGGAAAGCTACTAAGACAGCATAACGTGTTGGACCCATCGGTGTCGACGCAGTAGACTTCCTCATGACAAACGTACCCTTTTCTCTCAGCTTAACGGATATCCAGTGTTTCACGTTATAGTGGCGGCGTGTAACAAGAAGCATGTTGTATGGACAACTATTTTATAAATTATCGAATTGTGCAATAAAAATTCTTTAAAAAAAAATGCAAACAATCAAGTTATTTCTAGCATTCTATGTATATTCAGCATTTTCATTGCATTATTGAAAAAGGAAGCGAAAGAGAATTAGGCAGAAATGCAAGATCCTCCATTTTGTATTTGATGGAACAATTTTTTTTTAATAAAAAATGTTTATTGCACAATTCGATAATTTATAAAATACCTACGAAGAGAATTACCTCCAGTGTTACACGGACGTTTCCAGAATGGATGGTAGATCTGGAGTTGCGGTCTATTTTGAGACCGGAGATCATTTGGCAGTGTCTCTTGTACCACAGTTTTCCGGACTGAGGTTTATGCTATTCTTTGTTGTTTCTTGGATGCGAGGGTACGTAACACTAACTTAAAAGGTGTTTGTATCTGCTCGGACAGCCAGGCTACGCTGAAGGGCTGAGTTCATGTGTCTTCACTTCCAGGTTGGTGTTAGAATGAAGAGCTTTCTTCTCTGAAGGATGTCCCTCTAGTCTGGGTACAGGTCATATGAGAAATTTTAGGAATGTGGAGGTGCTTAGGTTTGCCAAATTAGGCGCCTTCGGCCTTTCATTGGTCCCAGCCCAACTGTTGGCGTGTGTTCTGGCACATGTCTGACGGGCTTCCAGTCATGGACAGTTTCACAGCATTCATACTTACGGATGACCACAGTAGGGTGTCGGCAGTCCAAGATGCTCATCGGAGGTCCGGACAGGGCTATTAGTATGACGTTGCTGTGTCTTTCACGGAGCTCTCTCAGACATCTGGTTGGATCCCTTACTAGACATTGTGGTTTAAGGAGACATCTCTACGTAATGGGCTCATGCCGGATCCATTTTGTAGAGTCTGTGAGCAAACACCCATCCATCTCATAGCAGATTGCCTGGGTTGTGAGAAAATAGGTTCAGGACCTTCGGTCGGAGCAGGATGTCTGTGGAAGAGCTGAAGCTATTCCCTTTAAGGTTATTGTCCGATTTGTTCGGACTGCGTTGAACCTTAGACCCGGGTCTGGATATTTGTTATAGATCCGATTTGTTGTGTTTTTCTTAGGGTAGCTATATGGATCCAATTGGGGCTTTGAATAGCGTAAGGTTTTGTCCTTCCCCACAGACAAATAATAATAATACGACGAGAAAATTAGTAAACTAGATTTTAAGTAGAAATTATTCCTATATACTTTGGAAAATGTGTATGTATAATATACTCGTAATATAAAAATTTTTATTACTGAATAAGTTCAGCGTCACAACTGAGATGACGTGATGGGAGAAACCACCTAGCGCTGGAACTCTGTAAGATAAACTAGTGGGTTGAATAACAAGGAGAGCACATGGCCAACACATCTTAAACGTCGTGGAGGATTGTCGGGTGGAAAAGTGTGGACAGTAATTGAGCAAGAGATTTTGGGCAATCCATAGACTTTCATGGAAATTTTAGAATCGGGAGTGCATGACATCACTGACGAAGGGTCATGATGAAGGGTGCGATTGGAGACATAATAGGGTGCGTTAACGATCCGGCGGAGGACTTTGGATTGGAAGGATTGTATGGGTCATACAATTTTGTGAAGCCCCACGACTCTGCTCCATATGTCCAGATCGATCTAAGTAGTGTTTTGCAGAGTTGAGTTTGTTCTGTATCTTCATGGTAGAATTGGATCCAAGGAGCCTCTTTAATAATCCATAACGTCTGTTTAGTTCTTTTCGTTTAAGTCTTGTGTGTTGGTTCCACATTAGACGACGTCTAAGTAGAGTCCTAGGTAACGTACCTGTATAGAAGTGGGTATTTCTGCACTGTTGATAGTGGTTGGCAAGTCTGTCTTCGTAATGTAAATGAACCTCTGTAAACATTTGGCAGGACTACGTTTTATTCTCCATTTTTAACACCAACTGTCAATGAGGTCAAGGTGTTCTTGCACAACAGTAGAGACATGTGCAGGGTGGAAAAATAGTATTGTGGCGTCATCAGCATAGGTTGTTATTAGTATTTGGAGATGGTGATGGAACAAAATGAACATTGATTTCTTAAAGATTGAAATCTACGCATGAGCAAATTCAATGAAAAACTAGTTTCTTGCAACAAGATAAATAATGTGGTGAGAAATACTCTAATGATTTTCTCTTACAGTGAAATGCATCCTCCAATTCTTATTAGTGTTTCTAAACATCTCTGTTTAAACTCGGGAAACCTTCAAAATATGTGTTTGCGGTGGAAATACATTGCTGAAGTATAAAATGGTCGCACTCCTTCCCCTTACAGTAATAAGAGAACCGGACCGTAGAGATACTGATTCTCCAGGTGGTTATGGCCAGTCCCAGGACTTGTTACGTTTTCAGTAAAAACATACCAAATAGCTGTATGTGAAACACTTGTTTCAATAAGTTCGTTAGAATGTTAATGTGGGTTAAAGCTATTGTTTGTAAAGGAATTTATTTATTTATTTTACCCAGCAAGGGAATAAGGCAGAAAGAACAAAATTTAAATAAAGTTACAATAAGGGTTAAACATTAAAATGTTACAATAAATTGGTTTCTGTTTCTTAGTTGGATCTTAGAGTGGTAGTGGTGTTAATGGGGGGGGGGGCAGTGAGCAAGACAGTAAAGATCGTTGAGCCTAAATACCCGGGCCACAATAATGGTAAACATTAGCGGCTAGTTAGGGCTTACACGCTTTAAATGGCTTTCTTCCATTAAACTATTCGAACAGGCTAGAGCGTTTAGCTAAAGCATTTTGGGCGTATTGCCCTCAGAATGCAAAAACAAAACTCGGAATTTTTACTTTCTCTTAATGCTATAAAAAAACTAATACAAGATTATAATGTCAAAACGGGAAAAATCCAGTGTAAAACACTCACACGACTTCCATATAATTGACAAATTTTCTTTAAACTTATAATTTTTACCAAATATTTACTTGTATTCATTGTTATGTCAATTTAATTTTAATTAATATTGTGTAAATTACAGATTCGTACAATAAACTGAAATAGCACTTTGAAGGAAAGCATAACCCCTCTCCTCCTCCCACAAATAGCACTTTGAACGAAAGCATAAATCACTCCTCACCCAAATAGCCCTAAACTAAATTTTCCTGGAGAAATACTACAAATGAATGTTGTAGCTCTTTGCGTGTGGAGTTCAGATACCAAATTTAAAGAAAATCGTTGGAGCAGTTTGCGAGAAAATTACAAAAAACGAAAAAACCATTCATTAAAGTGGCACTTCCGGTTGAACGATTTTTAGAAAAGCTTATTTTCAGGTCTCCTGGTGGTACTTTAACGAAATATCATGTTTGAACATTCTGCAATTTTTCGTTTTTGAGATATGCTGTCCCACACACACAGACCAAGGGCTAAAACCACTTTTTTGGACTCAGAATACCTCAAAACGTGAGTTTCCGGTGAGATCTCAATTTTGAAAGTCTGGCACGATTGCTATTCTTCCTTTCGCCATTACAGTAAGATGAAGTAAAAATCTAAAAATAGTTGTTCAAGCTGAATATTAGTTTGTTCCAACAGCAGTTTCTGATTAGTTGCTAACTGCTTTATGATTACCACTGTACTCATGTTTATTTGACTGTTGCTTCTACAACGTTCCAGCATTGAGTCAAGTGACGACTTACTTGACTGCTCTGATCTATCGCAAACTACTTTCAAACTGGTTTGAGCTTTAGTCGGAACATGGATTTTTTGTTTGAAATTGGTCATTATGACAACGATGGTTGGTATTTTGTAAGACAACCCAGCTACTATCCCCCTCGAGTATTTGTTGCTACAAACATCTATTTAGAAGGCCAACTGCTGGAAGCGTTGGGCGACCAATCAGTGAATTTGGCACTAATAATTATGTGCAGTCTTACAGTGTTGCCACTGTGTTCAATGTTGAAAATATCGTATATTGGCAATGGCAATACTGGTCAGTATCCAATTAAGATTTGAGTACCGAATATTGTACTATTTTAATGACACAATTTGGAAACACATCGTTATAGCTTGAATCAGATTTAGATAACAAGATACGTCATAATAAGAAAAGTAAATTCAAGTATAAGTTGGCGAAGAAATAGTGGTGTTACGTAGACTAGAACTAACTTTGTTTGGCACAGCAATGTAAGTAAACACACCATTATGGCCAATTATAGCCTGATTCCGGAGAAAAGTTTGCTTTTTTTCCTCTTTTTTTTTTTTATTATTATGTTGGGATAAAAAGTCCCGATTTGGTTGCTAATACTCCTTCACTTTAGACGAAATGATTGCGGAACATTAACAACATCTACGCTATAATCTCACTGCTTGGACCTTTCTTATCACCCAATACAATAATTGCTGTTTATAGGTTTGTGAGTGTGGACCTTAGGAGATTGTCTGCCAGCTTGTACAATCTCAAAAGTCCGTTGTTTCAGAACACTATATGCGACCTGGTCAATTTTCACTTTCTTTTAATCCTAGAAAGAGGAAGTATAGCAAACGTATCAAATTTTCGACAATCGAGTTTTCACCGGAAATATAAGATTTGAGGCCGCCTGAATACGAAAAAAAGTTTCCACCGAACACCTACCAACCACATATATGAAACATTATTCCGGGAAAATTGTTTTTGGTGGGTTCTGTGGAAACAGTATCGTTATGCTCTCCTCTAAATATCACTTCAGTATAATATATGGTTTCACCACCAACAAAATATTAATACTAATTCAATACTAATATTAATTGGAAGCATTGATCAATTGCAAGTTTGAAGAAATTCGGTTAACCGGAAGTGCGACTTTATAGAATAGATATTTGGAACTTTGTGGAAAACGACTATTTCCTTTAAACTTTATTGGCTAACTACACAGATATTCAACTATTCTTCCCCCAAAATATATTTTGCATAGGTGTGAGCAATTCGTGGCTTTAATTTCAAATTTATATTGTAATCGGTTTATAGAGCGCTCTACTGGGCCATACCGTAATCATCACTTCTCTAACGGCCACCATTAGTATAGGATGCTACTTACCATCCACCATCTCTATATCTGTGTTAGGACCAATATGTAAAATTTGAATGAATAAGAAAAATTATCAATTTATATATATAATTGCATTAAAAGGTGTAAGAGAAAAACGTGTGAGTGTTTCATACCCGATGTTGATGTTGTTGTTGTTGTTGTTGTTGTTCGTAAACATAACAATATTGAAGAAAATTTGCCTGATAAATTAGTTTATTCCAGTTAGGGAAAGTAGTGTGAGTGTTACGCACCATATTTTATTTCAGTTTTACCAACTTTTTCCATCAATAAAGTCGTATTTTAAAGCACTAATTAATAGCATTGTTATCTTCCAATTTGCTAGTGACTCGTCTAATGTGAAATATAGAGAGTGTTGTGTCAAGTTTAGTGTTTGTCTAGATTAGAAGGTTACATCTAGAACGACAAAGTATAGATCATGCATTTATAAACAGTTACAGCAATATACCGTGAGGTTGCCAATACTGTACGTTATTGCGATAGGCTGGAAACTTGGCTACCTCGACATTATTACTTCAACTAGTTACAGTGATAGTTATGTAAGTAATATTGCTCCGGGTAAGTTCTACAGCAATCTATAATACAAAAACCTCTATTGTGAAACCTAACACGACCTTCTCTTAATTACTCGCCAACTTAGCCACTAAAGTCCAACCAGAGTAGCATACCGTTCTCAGCTGCAGTATTCAGACGGTTCCACTATTCGGGGAACTTATACCATAACATGCCTAACTTAGCTGCCTTCAGCAAATTCCCACTACCGGGGCCCATTTGTGCTGTAGTCTGTCCCTCGTCATACTAACGCGAGCAGAAACATTGCGACAATGTTTTTTTATCTGGACCTCAAAGACCGCGATCTATTCCTCACAAGGAGATATCCTTCCCAAATATCCGCCTGAATCTATGTTTATATCAAAGGCCACTCATCTATTACTTTTGGAGACAATTGCAGTAAGGTATCCTTATCTTACTGGTTCCACACATATGCAGATAAGACTGCTAATTTCAAGACTATAGAGCACAGGATTGGTCTGTGGGTGTAATAGCTACATTTTTAATAACAGTGCAGTAATAGTCCACACTGCTGCACGAATTTTAACGTTGAGATTCCAGCCGTCAAGAAGTATTTTTGAAAAATGAAGCTCTACTTAGAGTAGTGTGCTTTATCGATTCGAAGTACGAGTTTTAACCGGAGGTACATGATTTGGGTTCCCTGAAAACGAAAAAAATGTTTTTAGGGAATGGTCTGTGTGTGTGTGTGTGTGTGTGTGTGTGTGTTTTGACAGATTATTTTAACAACGAATACTGGCTGGAAGCTCAAATTCGGTATTCTGTTTAGTCTCTACCACCGCATCACACACGAAAATTTCGGCCAAAATCCATCAACCGAAGTGCACAATTTTGTATTTTTTTGTTTAATAGTTTTTCGTGTTTTTCTCATACACGACTTCGAGGATTTTGTTTAAGCTTCGTAAATACATAAATACCACTATCACTTTTATTTGAAACACTTGACCGGAAAAATTGTTTTTTTGGGGATTCTGGGGGAACAGTAGCGTTGTTTTCTTCTACCACTTCAGTGTAATATATGGTTTTAACATGTATACAATACGTATTAATACACTTTAGAAGCATTGATAGAATTCCAAATTTGAAGAAAATCGGAAGACCGTAAGTGCGATTTTACGAAATAGGTTTTGGAGATTTTAGAATTTTCCCCAATAATCACAACGGTTTAAATTTGGACTGTCTGCTCCATAGAGATGGAAATGTATTTGGACTGTTTGCTCCATAGAGATGGAAATGTATTTGGACTGTTTGCTCCATAGAGCTGGAAATGTATTTGGACTGTTTGCTCCATAGAGATGGAAATGTATTTGGACTGTTTGCTCCATAGAGATGGAAATGTATTTAGATGTTTGCTCCATAGAGATGGAAATGTATTTGGACTGTTTGCTCCATAGAGATGGAAATGTATTTGGACTGTTTGCTCCATAGAGATGGAAATGTATTTGGATGTTTGCTCCATAGAGATGGAAATGTATTTGGACTGTTTGCTCCATAGAGATGGAACTGTATTTGGACTGTTTGCTCCATAGAGATGGAAATGTATTTGGACTGTTTGCTCCATAGAGATGGAAATGTATTTGGACTGTTTGCTCCATAGAGATGGAAATTTATTTCTTTATTAATAACTTTTCCGGAAAAAATGTGATATTAGAAGGATATTGTAGGTTTTAGTTATTGGATATTTGAAGTTGTAGGATTGGGTATTTAGTTGTAGGATATTTGAAGGATATTAGTTATTTTAAATTTAAATTTACATAAACTTTGTTGATTTTGACATGGCCTTCACATAACAAGTAAAATCCCTACTAACATTTTAATGGCCAGCGCAACTAAAAATTGTAATGTTTCAATTTTAAAGAAAACTTCTTGATTAAACTGAATTAATTAAAGTAAGATAAAATCATTGGTTGTTTCATACCAGCTTGTTTTAAAATGATTTGTAGAAATACATGGAAAAGCGTATCTATTTGAAAAATACCTGAGTGAATAAATATGCAAGGGGCTGGTTATGAATATATCTGGAACATCTGATTACTTCATAGTGATGTGTGTGTGTACCGTACAGTCAAATGTAGTAGTATCAATGGTTTGTAGGTGGCCTACTGCAGTCGTCAACCACTGGAGGGGAGTGTTCACTGGAGTTTATGTACACCGTCTGATCGACTGACAAACTAAACTGTTCACTTATCACCGCCAATTTCCTTTTATCTTTTCTTTCTTTCCATTTACTTCGTCATAAATTTACTTCTTGTTTATTTGTTACTGTCCACTCACACAACTAGCCCACTTCTTACTGCTTGTTACATTGGATCAATTTATTTTTCGCCACTCCATTTAAAATTAAATTTTTCGTAAGTTGCACAAACTGTTTTATGAAAGGTAACTAAGCTTCATTATATTAAGTTACTCCGCAACTGTGCTGCTTCCATGTTACATATTATAAACTACAAAAAAATATCCGGTGTGACTGTGTCACACGACATTCTCTTGCTCTATTTAGTAAAGTTTAAAAAAAAAAATTCAAATGGTATCTATCATATGACAGTTGCAACATATGTGGATGTTGACATGCATGAATAGATATAAAATTTAAAGACAAGCAAACTTTTAGTAAAACTTGGATTGAAGAAAATTTACCCCTTTAGATCTTGTAAACTGCTATAAGAGAAAGTCGTGTGAGGGTTCCACACCGGATTTTTTTTTTTTTAACATAAGCGCTATGAAGAGGAAAGTAAGTACCAATAAAGAAGGCATAGGAGTTAACGATTGCTGAGGAGTTGGTAGTTGGCATCTGGGTATAGAGACTTGGAGAGTATACATCCAACTTGAGAACAACTGAACCGTGTAAAACAAGGAGAAATAGAGGGGAAAAGACCGGGTAAAGGGAAGTGTGAAGATGCTAGGCAAGAGTGAGAGAGTGATGGACAAGGGAAGGTGTCACCAGCCAGGGGCTTCGCGAGGATATGGCCGCTGGCTCCCCCTTGATAATAGCCTTCCTCCTGTAGTTCCTGCTTATTCTCGCCGCATTTCCTGGCACTGCCGAACTCTTCTTCACAAACTAACTGAAACTTTAGAGTAGAAAGCTACTTTGAAAGGAAATTAAAAAATACTCCCGCCACCCGGTTGTTCCTTCCAATGCTCTCCCCACCCTCTCCGTTTCTAAAAGTGAACATTGTTTTGTCCTCAGTTTATTTTACCTGTCTCTCCCTTTTTTCCTTTCTCTCTCTCTATTTTCAGACAAAACGTTCTATCAAGAATGCAATATACATCAAGATGTAGATAGTGGACTGCGCACTTCAACAATATGCCAGCACGCTACCAGATACATACATTTCAATTTCCTCCAACATGAAGAACAAACATCTAATCTTATCAACATCTTATCGCGCAAAATATCATTCGCTATTTGTAGTAAACATTACAAAATGCTGGTTATTTATTGTGGACTAAATGAGACGTTCAAAAACCAAACCCCGACATTTTCACTTTTGGTGAAAATGGAGTTAAGAATATCATGACTTTCAGGAAATTGAATAGCACATGTTAAAACACTTTTTGTTGCTAAAATTCATACACATTTTGCATTAAGGAAAATGAGGTTTAAATTCAAATTCCGACATTTCCTGGAAGGTCCTTCCGCTGACCCGTAAATCGTACCGCGTTTTTATCCGGTCACCTTCTAACACCATCTTGTCGCGAAGCTCTTCTGCATAGTTGTCCACTTCCGTTTCCTCCTCTTCTGGACTGCCAAATAAAAGGTCACTGAGTAGCCGAAGTTCTCTTCCATGCACAACGCTGGCTGGTGTGCGGCCCGTGGTCTCGTGGACAACCGAACGGTACGCCATCATTATTAGAGGTACGTGTTCGTCCCAGTCGTCCTGGCGTTCATTTAACAAAAGCCACAAATCGCTTCCTAGAGTCTTGATAAATCGCTCACCATGCCATCCGACTGAGGGTAAAGCGGCGTTGTCCTCGTCTTCCTGATGCCAAGAATCTCGCAGACCGCCTTGAACACCTGTGACTCAAAGTTTCTCCCTTGATCGGAATGTAATTCCAGCGGAATCCCGAAACGGCTAAACAGGTTATTTGCTAGAGCTTCGGCCACAGCTGATGGTCCTGGGTTGGCAAAGCATGCGCCTCCGTCCACTTGCTAAAGTAGTCCGCCGCAACTAGTATATAGCGACTTCCCCATTCAGATTTTGGGAACGGGCCGGCTATATCAATAGCTATCCCTTTTCCTGACGGTTAATGTTTTACATTGTTAAGCTCAAAGGTCATCATGATATCTGTAAACATCTCTACCCCCTAATCAGTTCCTGTAACTTCTCAGAGGACGAAGAGTAAAGCTTTAAATCGTCTACAAACAGATGATGCGATAGAGCGTAATCGGATGTAGCTCCTTTGATTAAAAACCCCCGTTGGGCTCGCCTTAGTATGTTCGATAAGGGATTCAGTGCTTAGCAGAACAGCAAAGGGCTTAATGAATCTGTTTGAAAAATTCCTCTTTTAATAGCCATTGACTGGCTTACCTTATTATTATTATTATTATTATTAATAATAATATTATGATTATAGTAATGATAGTATGATATTATGATTATAATAATAATACTATTATGATTATTATGTATAATAGTATTATTATTATTATTATTGATATTGTTATTATTATTATTATTATTATTATTACTGAGCAACCATCTTAAACACTTCTGAAGTACTCCATCCAGGCCGAAGCTTTACGGTTTTTCAAGCTCTGAACAGTCTTTCCTAATCCTTCCTCACTGAAGATTGGTATTTCGTTTATTTCATCAAAGACTTATTTTCGGGAATCGAGTGCTCGGGGATAAGTGCACCAAGTATTCCCTCCATAATCGTCACATCTAAACAGCTTGGTCTTTTCATGGCTCTAAGTTTCCTAGTCACAATTTTGTACTCCCGCCCACAGGTCCACATCGACCTCATCACGTAGCTCCTTCCAGCACGAAAATTTGCTACTACTAATGGCAGAAAGGTGGCCTCTCCGAGCTGCCACTTCTGTCCAGAGTTGATTGGCGGCCTTGCCCACACATTTTGTGTGTGCAGTAAATGGGCTACTCAGCGTGACCAGCTATTAGAAAAGATAGAGGATTTCTGTCCGGACTCTATCATCGGTAAGATGGTAGGCAAGGAGGAGACCTGGAACTGTGTGTCTGGGTTTGTAAACTCCGTGCTTCGGAAGAAAAAAGTATATTTAGAAGAGTAGGAAGAAATAGGCGAAAGCCCTTTGGGCGCTATAAAGACCTGGTGTGATGTAGTGTGCTGTACAGTTCCAGGCCATTTTGCCGCAGATAGAGAAGGTGTTTTAGTAGGTAGCCACTTGGGACTCCCACACTTTGCGCATAAAGCGTTTCACCTACCCATCTAAAAAAAAACCGTTTCAATAAAGCGTTTCACCTACCTCTTTTTTCTTTAGCGCATCAGCTGCTAAGGCTATTAGCACTTTACTTGGGGACTTTTGGGTCAAATATTCACTCATATTTACTCTGTATGCCATACACACATACACATACATTCATATACGAGTACATCCATATTGACCATTCGTACTCTTACCGGGGCGTCAATCTTTAAATATAATGATATATTTTTATTTCTTTTAAATATTCGAGCACACTTTTCATTTCCTCCTCAGAATCACCTTTCAGAATTTCTTCAAGTGGCCCTTCAATGCAATATTTTTTTCTTATGTTCAATAACACATTACATTCTTCAAAGAAATGCCGAACTGTTAGTGCAAACGATTTGCATTGATGACGTACAGGTTTGCATTTGCCTAACTGCTTAAATGAATGCGTTATCCTAGCATATGTCCTATTGCAATTCTCTTTCACCAGGAAAGATGAAAGCAACAGTGTCTATCGTATTTATATTTGGCCTTATATGTCTTAGTTGTGTATCCGTTTGGCACCATTCTCCCATTCATTAAATATTTTTGTTTTTATTGCATTTATTTCGTCGTCTATCCTAATTTCCCGGTCATGGTTCTGTCTATTTTGAGCCGCTTGATTGATCATTTTATCGGCAAATTCATTACCGCAAATACCTACATGACCTGGTATCCACATAATTGCTATTTCACATTGGCCTTGTAGCATGTTATAGATTTCCGTTACAGGTTTGACTAAAGGGCCTTCGCTGAATACAGTTGAAAGGCTTGTTCAGGAATTCAGAGAATCAGTGCAGATAAGAGCCTTCTTTATTTTATTTCTCTGCATATCTTAATTGCATCCTGGATCGCTAACAGTTCAGCTGTAAAGATTGTAGCAAAATTTGGTAGGTTTTGCGATATTATTAGTAGAGGGGAAATGCCGATTCTGGCACACTTTTTTTTCAAAATGGCGGCCATCCCCACTCCTGCCCACCCACCCCTCCTCCCCATACCACTCCTGCCCCTCCACCCCTCCTCCCCATCCCACTCCTGTCGTCTCCACCCCCCTCCCCATCCTAAGCCACGCCCACTTACCCCCACCCCTATTCCACGGACCAATATCGAACTCGACGAGCCCTTAGACCATGCCCACTTACCCCACCACTTCCATCATCGAATTCGACGAGCCCTTAGACCACGCCCACTTACCCCCACCCCTATTCCAAACACCAATCATCGAACTGGACGAGCACTTAGGCCACGCCTATTTACCCCCACCCCTATTCCAAACACCAATCATCGAACAGGACGAGCACTTGAGCCAGCCCCCTCCCCACCCCTCCCACTGACAATCATCGAACTCGACGAGCACTTTAGCCACACCTACTCACCCCCTCCCCTTAACTTATCATCCATATCGATGACTCCATTTTCTTTCCGCCCCTCACCCCTTAACTTATCGTCCAATCCGATGGCCGTATTTTCTCCCCCACCCCGCTCCCTAACCTAGCATCCAATCCATTACCCCCCACTCCTGAATTTATCATCCAATCCGATGAATCCATTTTCTTTTCACCTCCATGGCCAATCCATCCCCATAACAAGATGGCGGAACCTAACACCGTAACACACCACCCCTCTCCTGACTCTGGGCTGGAGGGGTATTTTTTATTTTTATTTTATGTGAAAAAACTTGTCTTACCTGCGATTCGATCCTACAATCTATAGGTTGGAAGTCGCATCACCCTAACCACTCGGCCATAGTAGTCCTCTCGCTAGCTGTAGTTTTCAACGTACACTTAACGCCCGCACTATCATAATTTTATTTCCGCTCAACCCACTCACAAAAAAATTAAATAAAAAAAAAATATGGCGGAGATGCATTCAACTGTCACACATAATAATAATAATAAAGAAATTCACAAAAACATAAAAAACAATATGGCGGAGTGACATCCAACTTTCACCACGCAATGAAAATAATAAAAAGATTGACTTACCCCTTCCAGCTCCCTGCTGCTGCTGCTGCTGATATTAACACGACGCGCACTTACACAGAACTGAACTACATTCGACAATACAATGTACTATAGTAACGTTTATCCCCACTCCCCTATGACGTCATTGCTAGTTGGGGCATGCGCATCTCTGCCGCCGCCTTATAGATTACAAATATTGATTTTATTATATTGTATAACAAAAACCACTGCCTTTTCAATATATTATTCGTATGACGTCACACAGCAATAGTAGTCACACAGTCTATAGTGTTTCACTGCCAATCGCAATATATCGATTACAAATATCGATTATCCATATCAATTAATATCGATTTTATTAATATAATTTATTAATAAAAAACTAACAAAACCACTGCCTTTTCAATATATTATTCGTATGACGTCACACAGCAATAGTATTGCCAGTGCCTTATTTATTACCACTACCTTCTAGACAAATCCCCCATTCAGATAACGTCACACAGTCTATAGTGTTTCACTGCCAATCGCAATATATCGATTACAAATATCGATTATTCATATTGATTAATATCGATCTTATAAATATAATTTATTAATAAGAAAAACACTATCTATTTTCTTCTACCAGTTATTGCATCACCTTTTGAAATTAAACTTTGTACTAATAAAATATATCTATTCTTACCTTAATCACTTTGTATTCTTTTGTTTATTGAACTTCAAAACAACATATATCTTGCCTGTCCGAACATGTTAGTTATTTATTAAGAAAAATACAAAGAAACTACAATGAGTCATCCATGATTTATTAATATTTAATCCTATTATGTAAAAATAAAACTTTGCACTCATTACCTTTCTTGCCTGTTCGGACATGTTAGCACAGGTCTTATTAACATGTTTAGAAATACTTAATCCTATTATGTAAAAATTAAACTTTGTACTCATTACCTTTCTTGCCTGTTCGGACATGTTAGCACAGGTCTTATTAACATGTTTAGTAATACTTAATCCTATTATGTAAAAATTAAACTTTGTACTCATTACCTTTCTTGCCTGTCCGGACCTGTTACCACAGGTCTTAGCAGGTTTGTAATACTTAATCCTATTATGTAAAAATAAAACTTTGTACTCATTACCTTTCTTGCCTGTCCGGACCTGTTACCACAGGTCTTAGCATGTTTGTAATACTTAATCCTATTATATAAAAATAAATCTTTGTACTCATTACCTTTCTTGCCTGTCCGGACATGTTACCACAGGTCTTCTTAGCATGTTTCTTAATACTTAATCGTATTATGAAAAAGATTTGTATATACAATGAGTCATCATGCATGTCTCAACATGCATCAGCCTGCAATTATTTTTCATAGTTTCTATATTAATTTTGTTTACCCCTCTTTGTTCAGCATTCGCTTTAAGCTTTCTCACCACGTCAAGGTGGGGGTAATCGAGAAAGTTTTTTAATAAAATAAAATATAAGGAAATTAATAAAAACAAAATAAAATATTTTTTTTACTCATTTATTGAAACATAATGCAAAATATTTACAGAAAAAACAGAAAACAAACTTCAAATTTAAAATAAAAATTAACTTCTTCTTAATACAAAATACAACTTAGGAAAATACAAGTAGACAGAGAAATGTTCACTATCGAATTTAATTTTCTAGGTTTTGCCTTAATACACATTCAAACATTGTACAATCCATTCAAGGTTTACGGGCTTTTTACACCTCGCCAGTGACCAGCAGTCAGGTTTACGGATATTTCTACCACTCCAGTGACCGACATTCAAGGTTTGCGGGCAATTTAATGCATCGCCAGTGACCACATTCATACACACATCAAGGCAAAAATATTTCTGTATCATTCCAACCAAACTTACTATTCAGCCAGTTGGTAATGACTTGAATTCGATACTGCGTACATTTCTCTCTACGTGTGTTATGTTTAATACAGTGGTTGCCTTTTTCTACTGCTTGATGTGAATTAATTTTCGGACAACCATAATCTTCCAAGTTGATTACACAACAATTGTACAAATTTTGCAAGAGAAATCTTTTCTTATCATAACCCTTAACAAATACAAATTTATAGTTACAATCAATACATTTGAAAATATCTCTAATCACTTCATATTCAACTTCCCCATCATTCCATCTAATTTTATGATAATAATTTTCTAACCAATAATTAGTTCTTCTACTTTTATCTGTTTGTTTATGTTGTATTGGCGGTTTGAATATCCAGTGCCGAACAGTTTGATAGTTATAATCAAAAAGTGAAAGTTCTTTAACAATATAACCTCCTACACTATCCACAAAGCACTGGAAGTCAGCAATCAGTATGCCTGTCTGAGCCATACTGAATACTGAGCCAACAATTCACATCTTTTTATACCATACGCCGTACAATGCCAGTTAGAGGGTTATATTCTACCACCCTATCATGTATAATAAGACAATATGCCGTTGTGTTGGCCGGGAATGGATTTTTTGATTCAAATTCTAATCTTACATCAACTGGACCCGTTTTGATAGATTCAGACTGTTTAGAACAATCTATTACAATTAAGGGTGTTTTCTCTTTAAAATTTCGCCAGGAAGTTAGAGGTTTCATCTGTTCTCCATAATATGACATTTGAAAAGAAGCGTACATGTGATACAATAGTGCATAACGATTAGCTGAAAAATCGATGTTCAAATCATCGTATGGAAAAGCTTTACAATTTAAATAAAGTTTTACATTTGACACATTACAATGGTCAAAATGGCTAGCATTGCTTTCCACATTATTTGCTCGTTCAGTTTGAAAAGCTAAAATGAGGTAGCGTGGCTTTTCCAGCTGACTTGATGTTTTCACCGACCAGATTTGTCTTTGAGTTGCCGGCAATAGTGGATAATCATAGAGTTCCCAGCTTCTAAAATTTAGTGAAAATACCTTTTCAGATTTGAGATGACGCATAAGAGCTAATCTCTGATGTTCGTTGACGGCGACGTAGGGTAGCTTCCAGCATAGTTTCACCAATTCTATTTTACAGTTTTCCTCCGCATCTTCAGCTCTCTGTCGGTTGAATTTGTAAGCGTTTCCATCTTGTCTGCTTCGAACGAGTATCAATTCTTGTTTAACATTGATCACAATCTTCTGATAGTCTTCACAAAATCCCAGTAGTGATGATAGAGGAATGCATAAATTAAAGTATCCTTCATTTGAAGTGATGTTTAGCGTATCACTCTGAGGATAGCACCAGCCCCAGTTTTCTATGTATTGACAGCCGTCCTTAAGTGAAACCAAGCCTTTAAGGGTGCAAGCAATTCCTGGATTTCTTACACGATCTATTTCAACGCCACTCAGTTCATATCTTATTTCATCAAATAGAAATGCAAATGCTATTGGTTAATTTTGAGGAATTTGGTATTGCTGAGCCGTCTTCCTTTAAAAACCTACCTCCAAATAGAGTAAACTTTGACTGGGTAGCGTATATAGATCTTGATGTTGTACACTTATACGTATTTCATCACCAGGCAACAGTTTTGATGATGCATAAGGGTGATGTGAATGCAATTCTATGCATTCAATTGAATTGTCGAACAGACGTCTTTCTTCCAAATCTAGCACTTCCATATTGGCGATAACACGTAGTAACCTGCCGCTTGAAGAAAACGAATATTGCTGTTGGTTAACGATGTTCTCTCGTCAAATGTTCTCACTGGAATGATGCTTTTCTTCTCTGCAGTTGCCCTTTTATTCACTCTTCTAAAGTCCAAACCCATCGCTGTCTGGCGACCAAATGAATGCACCCAACTATAATCCTTCCTTTTATAGCAGATCCAGCAAGTAAAGTAAACACAGCTGTCCACAATTGTTGCTGCCCATTTTTTGATACTGCTTCCTGTTCGATGAAATGCGGCAATCTTTTAAATAGCGGATCAGCTCAGAAGGTGGATTGGCTCCACTGCTATCGAAGAATTGAACATAATCGCCTCTCTTCTTATAGCAAACCCAGTGAGTTCCACTCCCACAACTACTATCCAAATTAAAAATGGCTCGCTCATTTTTCCACGGTTTCATTGGAAATTCATCAATCATGAATACCCCTTTAAAATGGGGAATTTTCTTCGATTTAGCTAATCTGAGTAGATCAAAATTACTCAGCCGCAGACGAGGTAGTCCATCCAACATTCGTTTAGCTTTACCACTCAATTTAGGAGAATTCCCACCAATCCGTTTAGGAGTAGGTATGACTCGTTTCTTCTTCTTGTCTTTAGCACGTCTCGTGATGAACTGAATCGAAGTTAGCCTCGTCCGGCTTTATATAAGTACATTCTTCACATTCTCCCAGCTGTTGTGTGAATTGTCTAAACCTAGCCATTTCACTAAGACTTTATCACCTTTTCGTTTCATAATCTTCTCCACAAGATAGATGTCGGGATATTTCACTAGCTGTAGCTCCTCTTGATAAAAACCTCCAGCAATTATTTGTCCTTTATAATCTTGCAGATGATATGTCACTGGTATGGTATTCTTAACTTCTACAACTTTAAATATCTCTGTGGACCATGAAGGATGATAGCCTTTGGCAAATTGTGCTTTATACTTGGATATCCGTACATGATCGCCTACTTTGAATCTAGGTACGGTAGTAATTGTTTTCTTCGCATATACATCACGCAACAGCCGTTCTTCTACATCCTTACCTCGTACAGAAACCGGTGCCATTTTGATCGTTCGATGTTTAGTTTGGTTATATTTCTTTACCAGAGAGTTAATGATGGTTAGCCAATCATAGGATCCTTGCAAGCTAAACTTTTTCCACATTGCAGATTTCAAAGTTCGATTGAATCGCTCAACAATTGAAGCTTTCAAATTACTAAAGGTTGAATAGTGATTTATACCATTCACGTTCATCAGCTTGGCAAATATTCTGTTATAGAACTCCTTGCCATTATCAGTTTGTAGATTGTTTGGCTTCCTTTCCTGCAATACCTTTTCAAATGCTCTACTCACCTCAAGTGCTGACTTATTCTTAAGAGGTACAGCCCAGGCATATTTGGAAAAACAATCAATCACTGTCAAGAGATATTTGTTGCCTTTGTTGAATCTGGCGTAGGGAAGCATCTCCACGAGATCAATTTGCCACAAATCGTCTATTCCCTTCAATAAAACTGATCTTCTCTTGAATATTCTTCTTGCTGGTCTATGCAACTCATGCACGATCTGTTCCTTAACGGATGCCATGATGAAATGAGGTGTAATGTAGGTGAGTCTAAGCTATTATACCTCCGTCTCTCAGTTGATCTTCTATTCTTTTTATTTCAACACCAGCATTCTTTGTGCCAAATAATACTCTTAATCTGTCTACAAGCCTGTTGGGGTCGACAGGTCCAGCACCTTTTTTCGTTGGAAACAATTTTGAAATCACTTTCCTATATTTCATGTTTGTTTTCAGTACCTTGATTGCCCCTGTGGGACTGTGTCCTTCTTTATGAGCGTTCGTTTGTTGTAGTATTCGCTTATAATTATCGCAATCTGTCTTTTTTACCAGCGTTAAGTTTGGATATTTCATAAATAACAATTCAAAAAGTCCTGGGGTAGCATAAAAGGTATGTTCACCAACAGATAAAATGTCTTTATTGATGGAGATCTCCGTATCACCAATGGTGAACTTCTGGCCATCATAAACTACGCCATATACCATATCCAAATCATTAGTTTCATTTTTCATAAATTTCGTAATATAATTTGAGGATATTTCTCCCACTTCTTTCAAATATTTTTCTGAAATTTCTTTTCCTTTGGGCGTGTGTACCAGCTCTCGTACTTCTTGAAGTGGTGTAGTTGGAACTGAAGTTCCAGCCGACTGTGGAGTACACTTCAACGGTCTCTTTGCTGGAAGCTTCCGCTCTTCTTCAGACGAGGAATTTGATATTCCGGGTGTTGTAGCCGATTCTAGCATTAGATATCTTGGTCTTTTTGCTGGTGGTGTTTCGGAAACAACCGGCTCCGGCTTAAGTGTTCTCTTCAGATTAAGTTGAGGCGAATGATCCTCTTGTTTACCCATTAGTTCCTTCAAAGGATTCAACAAAGGCTGATATTTCATTTTCAAATATTCATCAGTCTCTTCCCTGTTTCTCCTTAGCAAGTTATACTTTTCTTGGATTGCTTTCCTGGTGGCGATTATATCGCGCATTGCTTGAGTTGACTCTTCCATGTCTTGCAGTAGACTGATTGTTACACCTACATTCAGGGTATTATATAGGCTCCGAAACCTTGTCGATACCGTCCGTCATTAATTTGTCTATCTTTGTCCAACACCAGAAAACCGTACCTGTCATCTTTCCAGCACCAATGACATACTTTTCTAAAGGTTTGGAACTCCATATCGGAGTTGATATGATCATCATAAATACGTCGCAGATTTAATTCATCCTGTCTGAAGAGTATTAGGAAGTTGGCATTTTCTCTCACCAAATGCTTAGGAATTCTAGTATAACTTTGACTGAGGTAAAATATGTCGACTCCATTGTGACGCCACATACAAAAGTAAGATCGTACATTATCCTGCTTATCACAAGCAATATCATCGAATATAATGATTGAATTGGGCAGGGCCTCTTTAGGTGATGGAACTTGGGAGTTGTCTTCATATTCAAAAAATCTAATATCTTTCAAAGGTTCCAATATTTGAGCTAAATGTCTATACTTTGGCTGATGCAAGGACTTTGCAAACAAATAAATATTTTCAAATCGTAGCCCCTTGGGATCATAGATTAAACTCAACATAAGGTTAGTTTTCCCACAATTTGATGGCCCACATATTAAACATCTAATGGAATCGGGGAAGAGTGGACCGTGTTTAGATTCTTTCTTTAAAGAGGCCCTGCCGTCAAGGTTTGTGATGGATATGTTATGTTGTTGCTTTAACAACCGCATGATGAGGAATGATAAGGAACGCTCTCCCGCCTCTCTTTATATAGATTTCTAAAAACTTCTATGTACAGTTTCTATCTACTATGGACACTCACACTCATACAAACAACCACCACCAACATTCACGCTATTTACAAAATTTAAAAACTATATATAGAAATAGAAATTCCCACCACCATTTTTTTTTATTTATTTATTTATTTATTTTTTTTTTTTATTATCATTAATTAACTACAACTAAACTCATATATGTACAAAAAATATTTAGAAACAGTATAAATAAATAAATAAAAAATAAAGTTTTAACTAGAAAATTAGTGCAATAATCATAACCTAAATACTGTACATAGCATAACTATTTTACATGTATATACATATTTACAAGGACCACAACGTCGTTACACAGCTGCTATGGTAAAGTGGCCATGGGCGAGAGTGCGCACACCATCCTCGGTGATGTGCCGCTTATCGTCGTAAGGTGAAAGAGATATTTTGCATTGTTCGACAGAAAAGAGTTTATGCTGCTTCGATATAATCGTTCGAAACATGGTGGTAAACTCTTTTCTGTCGAAGAGGGCAGTCATATAATCGTTGAATGTGATCTTATTTTCAACGGCTGCCCTCTTTATCCCTTTCACCCGTTTTTTCTCTAGCCCGCGGATGCGTAACGCGTACATTTTAGCGCGGAGGCCCACGAATTCAGATACAGCTTCACCGTTGGCTTCATCCTTAAATTTACCCAACACCTTCTTATTTCTATTGTCTTTGCATGGGTGTCCGTCAGGATAGTCAGAGGTGTCAAATTCGTCCAGCATTGTCAACAAGTCTTGGTAAAAGTCGTCGGTCCGTATTTGGTAAATTAAACTGTCGGTGTCTGTATAGAGAAGTCTTAGTCTGTCAGGTCCGTACTTGTCCATCATAGTGTTGTAGTGAAAGTCGTACATCCGGACTTTGGACAGATCAAGTATGGCCATTCCTACGTAAATAGGTTTGTTCATCTTAATCTGTTCAAAGTCCAGATGTACTGCAGCCAGAGTCTCTGAGTAGATTGTCCTGTCCTTGAATGTCGGTTTAGCGATTAATTTTTTCAGTCGTCGTTCGTCGGTCACCAGTTCTATTTTCATTCGTTTTCGTACGTCTTCCATGAATTTACCAAATACGGCGTTGTTCATCAGTTTGTAAAAGTCTTTGTCGAAGTCGTTTGTCGCCTGTTGTCTCATTTGGGTGTTGAGGTTAATGTAAGAACTTAGCCAACGGGACTGCTTGAATCGCAGCGCTCTATGTACGCGCACTAACCGCAGACCCAAACCCATGGCTTGCCGCAAGTTGACGAAATGCACAACGTATTTCTCCCTAGATGTTAGTGTGGTTAACAATTTCTTGTTAACCTGTCCCGGAGGCACCCTATTCTCCGGGAAGAGGGGGAAATCATTATGCAAATCGTGCAACTTGCTGGGATACTCTATATCGGCCTCGACAATATACCCGAAGGGACCATCTTCTTGCATATTGCCCCAGTCTAGAGTATCCGGATCTTGTACCCATTCGAAACCGCCATAAGGAAGCGGATTTGACATTGCCCACCCGTACAAATTGTTTGCATCTAGGTAGGCAATGTATGACGACTCCTTATGGGGATCTCGATCTGGGTACAGATGGGCATTATCTGCTTTACCATAGCGATGACTGCATTGGCAAATACCACCCCTAATGCCCCGCTCGATCATCAGGAGCTGGTCGTAGTCGGTGAGCAAATCAAGTTTTACCCCTGTACACTTCAGCATGGCGTCCCATGCCAGCCCGGGAGCCGTGAAATACCAGGCAGGGTCCAGCGAATATGCTCCTATGCAAACATCCCTGAAATTTTCAAAGATGTCGCATAGGAGCATTACGTCTACCTTAAGGTAGAGCTCGCTGTACCCCCTAGGGTTCTAATTTCAAACGCCTCCCAGACCGACTGTGCATGCTGATAGTCCTCGTCCGAGATGTGGCATTCATTTAGGGTGCTATAGAATGCCTCCTTAGGGGGTAGAACCGTCTCCCTAAGCTTCTCAAACGAGTCCGTGTAATCATAGGGGTACACTCCTTTTCTTACGACCAGATCCATCTTATCGGCGGGGAAGAATTTACCCGTATCATTGAATTTGTCTCTGGGTAAATTCTTGGACAACCTGTCCAAGCTGGAAGCCATAAACCGGAAGGTGTCCACAAATCTGACGGTTAGGGCGTCCACTTGTTTACTAAAGGAAATGTATTTTTCCTCGCTGTTGGGGATGACGTCAATACGACTTGAGTCATACCCCAACTCGCGAACAATAAAGTGGGCGTCATAACCGCTCAGATTGTGGAGGAACACGGGAAGGAAACGGGGAGTGCGGTAAAGGATGTTACAGGAAGAGTGAGCAGGACCACGATACATACCTGTGATATGATCGTGATCCGCCACTTTACGATCGGAATTGGTGTAGGACGAGTGACAAAGATAGCATGTTTGGGAATTTTGGAAATGTTCCAGCTGGGAAGGTGTCAGGGGTAGCATTTGCCGCTTCACGGAGTACACCAGAGACACCTTTTCCGCCACTGTCTTTATGTATGCCATAAACTTCTCTGCGGCGTCCTCACCTGTATAGATGTAGGGCTCCGCAGGAAAGTCGGCAGGCAGACAATGGCTTGGAATGCCTTCTGCTACCTTCACATAGGCGCAGAAGCTCATTGGAAGGTGACTCTGGTAGGGGGTGGTGTATGACCGACCCGCATTGTTTCCGTTACTGTCTACTTTTTTTAAAATACATTCAAAATCTGCGTATACGACGATGGGAACCCTCATCTGGTTTTGTATCTTTGTGAATGAAACAGTTGGAGGACGCCCATCGTCGCCGCATTCAGGCAGTACAATACGGCTCGGTCTGTTCACCCCACAGTACTCCGCGTGTTCCTTCACCCGCTCTGCGATGTTCACGCCGTCGGTGTTAAAATGCGTGAAACACCGCTTGCAAACGTGTACCCCACCGTTATGGTGCCTTATTTGACGGGCCACCAGTTTATTAAAATCACTTATATAAGTGTAGTGGCTCCGTCCGTTTTCCAGCGTCAGGAGAAGGAGATCACGATGGTCTTCCTTCTCCTGCTTAACGACCTTTAGAGGGTACACGTCTCTTTTCTCTCCAAGGGTGAAGACGTTGACCGAAATATTGTTATATTTCTCAAACTTCTTCACTTCATGGAGAGGAGTGGGGAAGGAAATGCAATCAAAATTATAACTGTGTTCCAAGTTCTTGTATTTGGAAACGCGTTGTGGGTTCTTTTCAACGAGGTGGGAGAGAATGGCATACTTGAAGCACCGGACGTCAGTGTTCTGCACATTGATGACAGCTTTTTTGTTTGCTATATGTGGAGGCAATAGTATGAAGCTGCAACCCCCTAGAGGTAGAAACCTATTTACTCTCAGAAGGACCCCGTCGAACTCCTTCAGAGTCCAACCGCTCCCTTTCAGTGCGGACTCCTCCATCTCAGCTATAATTTTTTTAAAACCTTCATTGAGGGTTTCTTGGATGGAGGAGTCTTCATAAATGGCTGTGTTCTTGGTCTTGAAGGCGCGATCAGTAGTTTCACCTTTCATGTTTTCAAATGTCGCCTCCAAGACCAAGTTATACTTTAAGGGAGCTTCATCCTCTGCCATGTACTCCGTGAGCAGCCGTTCCAACGTATCTAACTGACTAGTTAGAAATTCTAAAGCATCGGCTGCACCGGAGCATGGAAGGAAGTATGTTCGCAGAGTCCCTCCGAATGCGGTTTCTACCTCATACAACTGCCCTTGAGCTGCTTGTAGTCGAGCTCTCTTGGGCATGACGGCCGGTGCTTCATTGCCGCAACGCCGCACATGAGCAAGTAAAGATTTTCGGGAGGAATATCTTTCACCACAAGATTGACATGTCCGATTTTGCTCATGTACCTCGCATACGGCTTCATGACGTTCCTTAAAATCCTTCCTATTAAACATTTTTTTGCAATTTTGGCACTCCATTTTTTAGAAATATAAAAAAATAAATACGCACAAAACTTAAAACTAAGAACCCAACACCGAAATAAAATATAAAAACTATAACTACTCACAAATATATGTACAATAAATGAAATAAAAATAATTAAAGTTTTAAACGTTAATAAAAATTTAAAAAAAAGATAAAATAGGAATGATAAAATAAAAAGATAAATAAAAGCAATAAAATAATAATAAGCAAAAACAAAGATAAAATGGTTAATAGAAAAATAATAAAATTCTAGAACGTTAATAAATAAAATAAGAACCAAATATTAATAATTATAATAAAATAAAAGAGAGATATAAAAGCAATAAAATAATATGATAAGAAAAGTTAAAAATGATTAAGAAATAAAGGAATCAGTACTCACGGTTAGTTTTTCAGGTGTTGTCACAAGGCGCAGCAAAACTAGAATGAGGACGAGCACACAGAATGCAAGGTATTTATACTGTCAGATCAATCGATATTTAAAATAATCGATTATTTAAATACTGCATTCCTATTGGCTAAGCGCAGGAGAGTCGCAATCTATTGGCTAATGCGCATAATCGAAATAAAATATTGATAGTATAGTATTGCATTCTGATTGGTTGAAAAATCTGAGTGGGGGCAGATTGGAGTGGTCTGCAATATTCTCTTGAGGAATCCCTTAACACTGTATATTATTATATAAACATACTTTTCTTCATAATAGGATTAAGTATTACAAACATGCTAAGAAGACCTGGGTAACATGTCCGAACAGGCAAGAAAGGTAATGAGTACAAAGATTTATTTTTATATAATAGGATTAAGTATTACAAAACATGCTAATAAGACCTGTGGTAACATGTCCGAACAGGCAAGAAAGGTAATGAGTACAAAGTTTAATTTTTACATAATAGGATTAAGTATTACTAAACATGTTAATAAGACCTGTGCTAACATGTCCGAACAGGCAAGAAAGGTAATGAGTACAAAGTTTAATTTTTACATAATAGGATTAAGTATTTCTAAACATGTTAATAAGACCTGTGCTAACATGTCCGAACAGGCAAGAAAGGTAATGAGTACAAAGTTGTATTTTTAAATAATAGGATTAAATATTAATAAATCATTTCCTGGATGACTCAGTGTAGTTTCTTTGTATTTTTCTTAATAAATAACTAACATGTTCGGACAGACAAGATATATGTTGTTTTGAAATTCAATAAACAAAAGAATACAAAGTGATTAAGTTAAGAATAGATATATATATTTTATTAGTACAAAGTTTAATTTCAAAAGGTGATGCAATAAATAACTGGTAGAAGAAAATAGATAGTGTTTTTCTTATTAATAAATTATATTTATAAGATCGATATTAATCAATATGAATATAATCGATATTTGTAATCGATATATTGCGATTGGCAGTGAAACACTATAGACTGTGTGACGTTATCTGAATGGGGGATTTGTCTAGAAGGCAGTGGTAATAAATAAGGCACTGGCAATACTATTGCTGTGTGACGTCATACGAATAATATATTGAAAAGGCAGTGGTTTTTGTCATACAATATAATAAAATCAATATTTGTAATCTATAAGGCGGCGGCAGATATGCGCATGCCCCAACTAGCAATGACGTCATAGGGGAGTGGGGATAAACGTTACTATAGTACATTGTATTGTCGAATGTAGTTCAGTTCTGTGTAAGTGCGCGTCGTGTTAATATCAGCAGCAGCAGCAGCAGGGAGCTGGAAGGGGTAAGTCAATCTTTTTATTATTTTCATTGCGTGGTGAAAGTTGGATGTCACTCCGCCATATTGTTTTTTATGTTTTTGTGAATTTCTTTATTATTATTATTATGTGTGACAGTTGAATGCATCTCCGCCATATTTTTTTTTTTATTTAATTTTTTTGTGAGTGGATTGAGCGTAAATAAAATTATGATAGTGCGGGCGTTAAGTGTACGTTGAAAATTAGAGCTAGCGAGAGGACCATTGTGGGCGAGTGGTTAGGGTGATGCGACTTCCAACCTAAAGATTGTAGGATCGAATCGCAGGTAAGACAAGTTTTTTCACATAAAATAAAAAAAAAAAATACCTCTCCAGCCTAGAGTTAGGAGAGGGGTGGGGTGTTACGGTTTTAGTTCCGCCATCTTGTTGTGGGGATGGAGGTGGATAGAAAATGGAGTCATCGGATTGGATGATACATTCATGAGTGGGGGTAATGGATTGGATGCTAGGTTAGGAGGGGGGAGGGGAGAAAATACGGCCATCGGATTGGACGATAAGTTAAGAGGTGGCGGGTGGAAAGAAAATGGAGTCATCGATATGAATGATATGTTAAGGGGAGGGGGTGAGTGGGAGTGGCTAAACTGCTCGTCGAGTCAGAGGAAGGGGGAGTGGGCTGGCTCAAGTGCTCGTCCAGTTCGATGATTGGTCAGTGGTGGGAGTAAGTGGGTGTGGTTTAAGTGCTTGTCGAGGTCGATGATTGGCCGGTGGGCGAGGTGGGCGTGGTCTAAGTGCTCATCCAGTTCGATGATTGGTCAGAGGGAAAGGAGTGGGGTAAGTGGGCGTGGTCTAAGTGCTCGTCCAGTTCGATGATTGGCAGGGGTGGGGGGTAAGTGGGCGTGGTCTAAGTGCCGTGAGTTCGAATGATTTGCCGGAGGAAAAGATGTGGTAAGTGGGCGGGCTAAGGATGGGGAGGAGGTGGAGACGACAGGAGTGGGGATTGGAGAGGGTTTTGAGTGGCAGGTGGGGGATGGGAGAAGGGGTGGGTTGGGCAGGAGTGGGGATGGCCGCCATTTTGAAAAAAAAGTGCGCCAGCTGCCCCATTTCCCCTCTACTATTATTACTTTCTCTTCTGTTACACATGCGACCATTTTCCATCTTAGTCCGTCAGTAGGCATATAAAACAATTCTATCATATATTTTTACATTTCTTCAAAAAATCTATGTCTTAATTCTGAATCACTGATGTTTCTGGATTTTCCAAGGACAGTCACAGAGGTATTAAATCCCATTTTTTTCATACACTGATAGTATATACAGAGTTCCGAGGATTTGGGACGGAACAGCAAGACTACATCGAGCCTATGGGAGAGTCTGAGACCTTTAAGTAACTTGGAGTCCAACAAGCCAAGAGGATCGACCACCAGGAAATTAAAAGTAAGTTGAAAACTGTTTTCTCAAAGTAACTTTCTCAAGTGCTCCAGTCAGAGCTCAGTGGTGTAAACACAACTCGAGCTGTTAATACATATGCCATTCCTATTCTGACATATTCCTTCGGCCTGAGATCATGGTCCAGAACCGACTTCGAGAAGCTGCAACGTACTGTGAGGACTCAGATGACAAAGCATTGCAAACACCACAGTCATGCCAGCAGTACCAGGTTGACCATTCCACGATTGTGGGAGGAAGAGAACTAAGTGTTATTAAGGATTCATGTCATTCTCAAATTAGAAAATTGGGAGAGTACTTCCATTAGCGCGCTGAAGATTCTTAGTTATGCAAAAGTGTATGTGAGGCTGATACTAGCCTGACACCAGTAACTTAAGTGAGCAAGAACAAAGGGGTACGGAATGTAACATTGAAGACTCCAACAAAATAGAAACCTGGAAGTGCATGTCACTGCGTGGCCGATATCAACACGATTTGAGCCTATCATTTGTCGACAAACGTGCGTCGAACGCCTGGCTCCGCTGCGGTGATCTGTTTGTCGAGACGGAGGGTCTAATAATAGCTATCCAGGACCAAGTGGTTAACCAGGCCAATCAGGAATTATGACAAATACATAATTAAAGTGACTGGAATGCTAGATGATAGACGTAGACAGTGTCACCATAAGTCGGAAACCATCCAGCATATAATAAGTTTATGCGAAATGTTAGCGCAGTCTGACTATCTCCACCGGCACAATCAATTGGCCCAGAAACTTGCTCATAAGACTGATTTGATTCAGGAAAGTGTGCCATACTACAAGTGTGACCCTCAATCTGAACTGGAGTCCTACAGTTGGAGACTGTATTACGACCGGAGAGTGCTCACTGACACAACAGTCCATCACAACTGACCTGATATTCTGCTTTATGACAAGAAGAGGAGGGCATTTACGTTAGTGGACATTGCAGTTCCGAAGACCAACAACTTCCTACAAGTAATGGCGGAAAAAAAGCGGAAGCATGTAGAGCTTGGATCCGAAATAAAGAGACTGTGGGAAGTGGAGGCTGTCCGAGTAGTATTCATAGTCCTCTCGGCAACTGAGATAGTGTCCCACGAATTGCACGAAAGTGTAGTCACTCCGGAATTGGACCGAAATATTTATGTGGTCCTCCAGAAAGCAGTTGCGTTAAACACGTGCCACATAGTCCGGAAGCTCTTGAACGAACAATAAATATGAATGTGCTTGGATTCACACCGTACATTATTATATCTCAGTATCTTACTGAGGTAAAAAATTAAGAAAAAAAAATAATAATAATATTTTTTTTGAAATTTTGGAATCGGACCCACTAATTGTGTCTACTACTCGGATTGTCACCACCGATCTGTTGGACCGAATCGAGGGTATTAGGATATCAAAAAAATTGTTTGCAATAATGCAGAAATCAATAGTTCTTAATGGCACAAGAACAGTACGGAAATCTGTAAATATTAATGAATAGCGTGCTAGGTTTTCGAATCAGTAGGTAAATTTAAAGGCCAGCTAAAATGCTGAAAGAAAATTAATAATAATGATAATACTCTAATATCAAAAGAGTTGAGCACGTGTGATTGCCACCAATCACATAGGATATTGATCATATTTTGTAAAATTTGATTCTATTAAAGGCAAATTCAGAGATTTCCAATCATTTCCAAACGTTTTAACTGAAACAGAAGAATAATTTTTGAAAATGACAGTTTGGATTGCAATAGTTATAGTAAGTTCAAAACACCTAAGAAATATAACGTGACTAAGACAAACATTTCTAACTTAGCAGTTCTATACAATTTGGGTGGACAGCAGGATAACACTTCTATGTTTTGTATACTTTGGCAAGGTAGTATCACACTTCAAAGTTTTGCATACTTTGGGTAGGTAGAAGGATCACACTTGTATATTTTGTTTACTTTGGGTAGGTTGTAGGATCACAATTCTTGGTTTTTTATACTTTGGGTAGCTAGTTGGACCACACATGTATGTTTTGTATACTTTAGGCAGGAGTAGAATCTCACTACTATGTTTTGTATACATTGGGCAGTCAACCTACTACCTTGTATGACTTGATACTTTGGATAGGTAATAAGATCACATCTCTATGTTTTGTTTAGTTTAGGTAGGTAGTATGATCACACTTGGTACCGTGTTACTGAGTGGATTTCTCAATTTTCCGCAATTTTCTCAAAAATTGATCCAACGATTTCCTTTAAACATTATATAAACATTAAACATATCTTTCACTTCTATTTGATACATTTATCTGGGAAAATTTCATTTTAGAGAGTATTGACGCTTTCATCTGAAGTGTCATTTCAAAAAACATCAAATTCTGTTATATTTACAGTATTAATTAGATTTAAATGTGTTCTGAAAATTCCGAGTTTTTTAGAAAAGCGGTTGACCGGAAGTGCGACCTTGCTGACCTTTTTTTTATTCAATTTTCTGCGTTTTTCTTTACAATGATTATAAAGATTTTCTCTAAAATTGTTACGAACTGCACGTTTAAACTTATCTCTTCTATGTCAACTTTTATTCCAGAGAAGTAGTGAAGGGGAGGGCATGCTTCATTCGAAAGTGACGTTTTGTTATAATTTCGGCACTGCCATCTTTTTGGTATTGATGTTACTAACCATTTAGCAAAGGTTCTGAGACTGAAGAAAATTCGTCAATTGGTTATTACTCGTATGTACCTAGTAGGAAATAATGTTGGAGCGTTTCACACCAGAATTGTTTGCTTTCTCTTAGTCTAGGCAAGAGTTATAACCAGAAATACGTTTTGAGGTCCCCTGAATAAGAACAAATTGTTTTTAGCATATGATCTGTAGTATTTGTGTATGTAAAAAAAATATCTAAAAACGAAATATGGCTCAAATATGGAACTCTATTTAGGTGCTACCACCGCATCAGAAACGAAGTTTACGGGCAAAATCCATCACCGCAAGTGCGAATTTACTAATTTTTCGCTAATTTCTTCAAAATGGCTACGAGTTTTTCTTTAAATTCGTATTTCTGTAAACTACATTCATGAATACGTATCACATTCATTTGAAATATTTTCCTGGGAAAACTGATTTTTGGGGAAAACTAGCGTCTTTTTCCTTTACATTGTACACTTCAGTGTATGAATGGTTGTACACATCAGTACAATGTACGGTAGTAAACTTCAGTAGGATGTATGGTTCTGAACCGTATTTAATGTAAATATATATTGGAAACAATGGTAGAATTCCAAATTTGGAAAAAATTGTTATCCGGAAGTGGGACTTTACATACTCAAAATTTGTATGAGTTTTCTGCAATTTTCACAAAAACGACCTTCTGATTCCCTTTGGTAGCTGCACCGATATAAACCTATCACTTTTATTTATAAGATTTTTCTAATAAAATTGATATTAGATAGTTCTACAGATTTTGTGGCGTTAAATTTCGGTTGCGTTTGTTCAATGAATCAGAGTGTTGGACTGAAAACATTTCAAAGAAGCTATTGGCCCTGGAGATGAATTTTTAGAGGCGAAGGTGGTCTCTCCAGGATCCAGACGAATTAGAAACGATGAGATAAGAGCAGTTGTTGTTGCCCTGAAAACCATCCTTTATTCAATATACACTATGTAGTGGAAGGACGAAATCGAAAAATAATAATTTTTAAAAATAATTTAGTATATTTTATAATTATCTCAAATTAAGAAAAAGATTGACATTCCCTTGCAAAAGAGCTAGCCAGGTATACAAGTCCAGTTACTGGTACGGTACAAGAACAATTATGGCATTGTACTACCCCCTTCCCCTAACAGGGGAGGAACTGAAGAACAAAGAGAAACATTCCTTCCAAAGACAGACCAGTGCTAGAGATCAAGGTAAAGCATCAGACCAGTATCCTATACCAGTATTACGTTATAAGAAATTATTATAAGCTATTGTGATTTTCAAAGTACTTAATTTCTCTTAGAAAATATATTTATTTTATAATCAGTGGTGCTTTCTTGATTATATTCTTATATTCTATCTCAAACAAACATACAAACCCTTTTCGCTAAAACGCTCACGCCACAAGCTACCTACACACATCCACACCAAAACATTACAACTAGTACAATATAGACTATTTTTCTCTGTATTGCCTTTCAAGAGAATGGAAGATAAGACATGGCCTAAACTATCGCTAAAGTACCAGTCAGTAAGAGGGCGACCAAGAAAGACACGGATAGAGATGTGATGGAGAATATGAAATGGGGATTAGAAAAATTTTAAAAAAATAGTTTGCGAAGACAAAATCGGGAAAATCTCTAACCTTCATTCACTAAAGACGCAATTTCAACTGATTGATTTGGACCGAACCTTCTTGCTATGTTAATATCTAAACGGAATATCAAGTTTAGTTTAAGCGTTCTGCGATTATCTGAAATGTTTTGTTCGCACATACGTTCAAACATTATTTTCATATTACTGTATTTCCGATTGAAATTGACATACGATTGCAATGTTTCCTCTTACAACAGTAATAGAAACTAATATAATTAAAAAATCCAACGATTAATATTTCATTTTGCGTATTTATTTTGAAGAAAATTGCGCATTTCCACCAAGGATATTCCCTAACGTAGCAATGAAGGTATAATAATTATAAATCTGTATTAGCAACACGCATGCGTGATATGTAACCATTATCTAAGTTAATGGGACCTCCCTTAAGGACGACTTTACTCTACCACAGAAACTCCGTCACCCTTCTCGTCGTGTGAACCTTCTCCTTAATGTCCTCAGGGAATTATATATCAGGAAACTTTTCTAGAGGATAATGTTTTATTAGAATGCAGACAGGAAGAGTGAAGAACATATATCACAATGGTACTGCGATAATTTATCATTGTTTCACCCGAAGAATCACAAGGTTGTTGTAAAAGATTTGGAAATTTCATGATTCAGCCGACAAAGGAATGCGCTAGATAAGAAGTTGGCGGCCAATAATCAACCAGGGAAGTCTGGAGATGAAGCGAGCCTGAACAGTTGTTTCGCTCTCCCAGGTCTGATGGAGCGTGAAATTACCTCGCCTACATGAACAGATTCCCAGTAGAGATAGGATGGATTCATCCCCCCAGGGAGTGCTTTTCGTCCTGATTTGCAACTAAACTTACAAAGAAATATGTGAACATCTTCTTTTTTACGTTCCCTTACAGTTCCAAGAGGAAAGATTGGAATCGTGGCAATTTTTCTAAATTGAGTAATTGAGTTTTCAGCAGAAATTTATGTTTCACACAGAGCGCCCTAAATATAAAAAAAATTTATATGAAACACTCACACAACTTTCTTTTACTCTAATTAATACAATTTAATCAAGAAACTTTATTTATAATTGCATCGTTACAATGTTCAGTTGGCCAGGCCATCAAAACGGTGGTGGGAATTCCATTTGTATAACTGAGCGGCCATACGTGGAGTATGTTAAAATCAACAAAGATTATGCGAATTCAAATTTAAACTACATGGCAGACCACCATACCAAATCACTTTTTTCAGAAAAATTATTCAAATGTCTAGGCAACTATCTAGAAAGCAAGCGTCCAAGTTTACAAATCCTTGTAACAATTTTCGAGAAAAGTCAAAAAACCTCAAAAACCAATTCTGTAAAATCACACTTTCAGATAACCAATTTATTTCAAATTCGAAATTCTATCAATGGTTCTAAGGTGTCAGGTTCTAAGGTGTATTAATATTATTTTGGTGCTTCCGGTTGATGGATTTTGCTGTGATGTTTGTATCTGATCGGTGGTAGAAACTAGACCGAATACAAAGTTTAAGCTTCCTGTGATTTTTTGTTTTTGAGATAACCTGTTGACTGACTCACACACACACACACACACACACACACACAAACATAGCTGGCCTCTTGCAGTCGGAAGGTTTCTTTCTGAGTATTTGGATGTCTTCCTGAATTTTATTTCTGGAATTGACTTTTCAGAACTATAAAATTGTGAATTTTATTATTTAATTGTGTATTGAATAAACATACTAAAGTGAACTACAACTTTCTACAAAGGTGAATAATAAATTAACTTAGTAAACTAATTTAAATTAAAGAGCTAATTTTCACTGTCATCATTTTGTGTGCCATTATTTTATTATATATTTGCTTATTGAATTGTGAGAAGCCACATATATTTAATTAGCTATTAATGCATGTATTATACTTTATGTATGCAGCATGCTGTAATAAACGCTTCCTCTTTAGGAATATAAACACACAAACATGAGACCATTCACTAAAACAAGTTTTCGTATTCAGAGGACCTCGAAACATGTATTTCCGGCGAAAACTCAACTTCGAAATTTTAAGACACGATCACAATCTTTACAAGGTGTCTGAGAAAGTGAGTATGTTCTAGTTTGTGTGTGTGTATGTATGAACAATAATATCTCAAAAATCAACACTCGCGGGGCACTCAAATTTTAAATTCCATTTAAATATCATCATCGCATGGGACACAATTTCCTGTCAAAATCCCATTCAAAAAATGTGACTTTAGTCTTTTTCTTCAGTTTTTTGCGATTTTCTTTAAAATTTGCTTAATAACTACAAAGAAAGGTCCATCACCTTCATTTGAAACCTTTTTCTAGATAAATTATTTTTTGTAATTTCAGGCGATAGGCGTTGGTTGCAATATGAAGCGTTTTTTTGAACTGCCTCTATAATTTACGGTGCTACTAACTATGTAACAGCGTATGATGGTTTTATCAAAAAGTAACCGGATTCAAAAGTTGTCATTTTTCCAAACATCCCCCATAAAAAATGGCGTCCGTCGGCGTAAACCATCTCAAAAAAAGCTCCCCATTCATATTCCTTTGAAGTCCACGTTTAGTTTAGCAAATTGGTCTCCCTAAACGTATATCATCATTCAGAGGCTCCTTCCAGCCTTCTTTGAAAGCTTGAACCCCTCCAAACTTTCCGAGAAACATTTTTCAGTGCATTAATGATCTCTCCTCCACTAATTCAGAAATATTTTCGAATTTCAAAGCTTAAATTTTCTACGATAAAAAAAAAAGGCTAAAGAAATGGTATTTAAAATTGAATTGCTCAAACGTCAACTTAAAATTATTTAAATAACCCACAAACACGTTATATTTTCTCGTTATACTTTGACCTGCTTTAACTGTTCGATAGCTACAACAGAGTAACGAACAAATTGCGATTCCTTTTGTATACACCCTTGGGCATTAAATGCTTTGTTAGAATTTCTTAAGTTTGAAGAAATCGGTTATGAAGTGCGAATAGATTTCTCACTTCTCCGGAATATTTTTCTAAAAACATTATCCAACTAGTTGGTTCATCATTACTAATGTTTCATACCAACACAGAATCCTAGAATTACATATGTCTCGGCTCAGAATAGTCGAGATGAAGCGTATGAACAATAACAATCAAAGCCGGAATACTGAATTTTATAACAATAAAAGGATATCTGCGCCTTCTCAGGATACAGTATGAGGAATATTTCTATCTCTCAGCACAATAACAGTAGGAAAAAAAAGAAAAAAGGTAACGATATTTAAATTAGATGCAAATTCTGTCCCTACCTCTCCATTCACTATTACCTAGAATAATAACACAGAAATTCGTTTCACAAATAATATTAGAATTTCCTTGGCCCTCGCCATCCTGTAAAAAAAATCAGGAAAATGGAAAATGGAGGCAATCAATTTTCATTTAAACCTTTTATAAATCAAAATTAAATAAGTGAAATAATGATACAAAACATTAAAGGCGCTTCCAGGAAATTATCTGCTTTCAGATGTTTTATGTTGGTAATATTGAACTCACCTGTAGGATCTATTTTAAAATAAGTAGTATAGATTATTTAAGTAAATTTTAGTGTAGAAAAAATAGCGAAATTGAATAAAACTGTGGCGATTGTTGAGTCTGTTCAACCCAAATATTATGGAAGCGTGTAACTAAAAGTTTGGTGTGAAACACTCACCAATTCTCATACTTTTTGCTTGACCAATTTTCTAAATACTTAAAATTTTTAGTGAATATTTGATTGTTCTTGATATCACACAGGCAGGAAAGGATCCAAGTGGAAGGAGAGCATGATGTCCCATTTTTCTCTATCAGGATATGAAAAAGGAAGTCAGTATATATGTGTGAAGTCAGTATATTAAGTTTGAAAGAAACCTGTTGATACCAAAAGACAGTAGTTCGAGAAAATCATGAAAAAGTGAGAAAAATCACTGAGTAAAATTGTGCTTGGAATTGTGTTTTCATCGTAATTTTGGCAATACATCAACTGATCTTAATATTATATAGGCAGCGACAGAAAAGCATAATTAAGTGATATGTCAATTTAGGCGTGGCCTAAACTTATAGCTGGTCGCAACATCCCTGACTAAAATCAATTTTCCTGGATAACAGGTTTCTACATAAGGCGGAGAGACTGAAATAGGTTTCAGTTAAAATTTATGTTCAAAAATCGTTGCTGTTATTTTCATAAAAACGGAAAGAAAGTGCAAAATGAAATCAGAAAAAAAATATGGTGTGAAACACTCACACGCGTTTCTCTTACTCCTGTTTGTACAATTTGTTAAAGGACAAATTTTTTTTTAATCTCAAATTTTAGGTGATAGGAGGAGCTACCTACCTGCCTTGGCCCAGATTATATTGTGGCCCAGTAGAGCGCACCAAAACCACTCAACCAAGTGCATATATTTAAAATTTGGACGCCACAAATTGCGCACAACTATCCAATATCAATTGTTATGGAAGAATGTTTGATATGAATGATAGGTCTATGTCTGTGTAGTTAGCAAGTTTAATGCAAATCCTCTATAGACGTTTTCGAGAAAAGGTCCACAAGAAACCTACTTTGAAAGACGCAATTCCAGTTAACCGATTTTCTTCAAATTCGGAATTCTATCAATAATTCTAATGTATAGGCATTATTATATAGGTAGTCGAATACCTATTAAGACGGTAATCGATGGCGGTGGCACTGCCAGAGCATGTATTCGCGTTAGTAGAGATGTCGGCGCCGTTCTCCTCAGACGGTTTTGCCTAGGGATCTGATGGCGGTGACGGTTGTTCTGAGGGTTGTTGGCCTATGTGTTGATGTTATGGTGGCCTCGGGCTATTTTTCCTATGATCATCTCTCTCCTCCTTCTCAGGAATTAGTGGATTTGGTACGGTTTTCCGAGTCCAGCAACACACCTATAATTATAGGATGTGATGCAAATGCACACCGTGCTGTCTGGGGCAGCAGCGAATCAATACTAGGTGTCGTGCTGTGATGGACTTCTTGATGGCTACTGAGCTGGGTGTTGTAAATAGGGGTTCTGAACCCACTTTTATAACCAGGAATAGAAGACAAGTTATTGTTAGTAAACTGACTTCTAGGAATATTAGTAAACTAATTAGAGATTGGAGGGTAAGGTCGGAGGCTTCTATTTCTGATCACAGGATTATTAGGTTTAGACTGGGGATTGATCCAATCACCATGGCTACCAATAGGAATCCCAGAAGGGCGGATTGGAATCCTTATTCTAAACTTCTAGGAGATGGAATGATTATCCAGTCAACTGCTCTTGGTGATATTACCGAATTGGAAAGGTAGGCTGGTATTCTTCATGAAACATTAAGTCTTCATTCGAGGAGACTTGTCCTTCCAAGTTAGTTAGTGCTAGTAGGAACCCCTGGTGGTTATCTTTGTTAGAAAGAGGACAACTTAGGGGCTCTTCCAGGAAGGCTGTCCTAACCGATTCTTCCGAATCATGGATAGTTACAATGTCTTAAAAATGCGTATAAATACGCTTTAAGGAAAGCTAAGAGAAACACTTGGAGATCCTTTTGTGAGGATCTTAATTCGACTCAAGAGACATACCAGGATGCTGGTACGGATTCTTGGTAAGGATAAAGGACTGTCAGTTGGGTACTTTAATATATCCTGACGGTTCCTTTACAGGAGGAGAAATGGAGACATTACCGCTCTTACTTAATATCCATTTCCCGGATAATATAAACATAAACAGCACTGCTTCGTCTGCGGTTGGTGGAAGGAAGCAAGAACCTAGCGATTTTGCTACCGTGGACGAGGTAGTTACTGTGGATAGGGTGGTTCGGGCAGTGCAAAGTTTCTCACTATTTAAGTCACCTGGACCTGATGGAGTTTATACCTGTCAGCCACAAAATGGTGGGGATGTACTGATGAAGGTATTGATAAGGATTTTTAAAGGTTGTTTTAATGTTTGGTTATGTGCCAACATTATAGAGGGTAGTTAGAGTGATCTTTATTCCTAAACCAGGAAGAAGTGACTACTCTGACCCTAAGGCATTTAGATTTATAAGTCTTATGTCATTCCTTCTAAAAACATTGGAAAGGTTAGTGGATAGGTATGTTACTGATGGTCCTTTGAAGGATCATCCTCTCCAACCAAACCAACATGCTTATACAATAGGAAAATCGACCGAGACTTCTTTGCAGTGTAGAATAGAATCTGTTCTAGAGACAAAGCAATATGCTTTAGGGTGTTTCTTTGATGTTGAAGGGGCATTTGACAGAATATCGTTCGATATCTTGAACAGTCCCTGCGTGGAAAAACTGCGGTGATGGATTAGACCCGGGTCTGGATATTTGTTCTAGACCCGGATTGTTGTTGTTTTTCTTGGGGTAGCTATATGGGCCCGGTGGGGCTTTGGCATAGAGTTTGGCCCCTCCCCACAGAAAAATAATAAAATAATAGGTAGTCCAACCATATATTATGTTGAGGTGGTACTTCAGAAGGAAGCTTAACGTTACTGTTCCCCACAGAACGCCCAAAAAATCAATTTTCCAGGGAAAAAATTTCAAATGCAGTGATAGGTGTGTGTGTGTGTGTGTGTGTGTGTGTGTTTGAGGTAGGTGTGTGTGCTTGAGGTAGGTATGTATTGTATACCGTTTTTGAGAAAATCATGAAAAACTGAAAAAAAAACATTCAGTCAAGTCGCACTTCCCATTAATGGATTTAGCCAGAAATCTTCATGTATACACACATACATACAGAGAGAGAGAGAGAGAGAGAGAGAGAGAGAGACACCTTTTTTGCTTAAAACATTGTTTTCGTATTTAGAGGACTCCAAAACATGTATTTCCGACGAAAACTCGATTCGAAAATTTCACACGATCACAATACCTTCTCAGTGATTATTAAAAGAATGAAAAAAATGAATGGAAAACACTTAGCTTCAATAAATACAATTTAGTAGTTATAATTTAGTTTCACTGAAAGACTTCAGTGTTTCGTGAAAGTTGGAAGCACTGCTTACTAGATTATTTTAAAAGTATATTAATATTTATTAAACAGATGGAAGAAAAACAATGTAACATATGATCGATAGAGTCTCTGAAACATCAACAATCGATATTTGTTCGGACATTAGCTAAAAACTGTAAACTAAACCAATCTGGTTGTTTAGCCATAACATGTGTTATCGCTACTATAACTTTAAATAGTTATCAACATATATTGTTTACTATATCTTGTTTTGCTAGAGATATAGTGCTGGCCTACGTCAGTTGATATGTTGGCATAAGTTCTAGACTGCTATTACCTTTCAACTGGTGCATGTGGGCCAGTGTATGACAACCTTTACTTCAGCAAATTGTAAAATTAAAGCAAAACTAAAAAAAATCGATCTATTTAAGCAAATAAATAAAAACTCCGAATCGAGGCATTGACAAGGCTTTCTTTTACTGCATTCACTATATTATTCAATGATACATTTCCTTCAAACTAGGAATTTTTACTAAAACTCCATTATACAGAAATGTGGTTTTGTAAAGTGAATTGTTGCAGTTTGGCTGGAGTTAATTTACAGTTTAGTTGAGAATGTGACACTGTTGTAAAGCAGCGCCGATTGTAAGCCCCCACTAACACTTATAACAGAATTGAAAGTTAATCTTAACTCACTTGCTGCTCAAAAGTCCATAACATCAACCTCTCTGAAAATATGTTTTATAAAGTGACAAGCTTATAAATGTGCATTTACCGTTCGAACAAAATTTCTTGAATAACGGCAACTGAAGCAACTACTACCGATTTTAATCGAAGAACACAAAAGTTATCGATTACATAAACGTTTAAAACTAATCAGAGATATTTTCCGTGATAGCCTGCTTCTTTTGTGGTCACCGACCAGTTTCGGGCGTTTGCCCATCATCAGGATTTGTTAAAACAGTGCAATAACACAGACTTGCAAAGAGCAAAATCAGTTTATACACTGTTTATGGAAGTGTTTTGTTAACCAACCTAGTTTAAGAGAGTGTTGTCAATACTTCCTCAAATGGTACACATGTGAAGGAGGGACACATGTTAAGGCATTGTAAACATTGTTCCTTATAAAACTTGAAACTAAGTTCTTGACTTTGACCTCACAACGTTTTCCATCTAATTCATAAGCCCCATTTTTTTATAACTTAGTTTTCATGAAGAATTCTAATATAATATCAATTAAACCAAGCAGGAATAAACACTAACCGAGCGCTAAAATATTAAGTAAACATGCAATCTTCCCAAACTCATCTCATACAATGTCTTTGCTTTGAGTGTACACCGCTTCTAACTCACTCATTTCCATGATCAAGATACTTAGGTCGACCTTACAGTAGGCAGTAGGCAGGTCGACCATTGCACGTGCTTTACAGAAATTATCGGAAAATAATTCGGTGAGATGCACCGATATTGTTCTAACTATAGGATACAGCATTCCATTTAGTGCATCATAATATTACACAGTTAATAGAACTGTATATTGTACTGATTTCCCAAATCACAAAACAGGAAAATTTAAAGTTTTTGAGATATTTTGGTTAAACACATACAACACACAAATTCAGCAGACAAGTGAAAACTCATTTTCGGAAAATCTGACACGTGGCAATATTTTTTCTTACAGCAATTAGAGAAAGTAAAAACTTTTAATTGAGATTTCGTAGCCTCTCTCTAATTTAATAAAAGGACGAATATACGTGAGAAATGTAGTCGTAAAAAACGCTACGATCATAACGATATTTTCATGAAACAAGTGGTAAACACTTTGGCAACCTGGCCAATAATTTAAAATAAATTGTATTGTTAGTGTTAAATTCTGTGTATTGAAAAATGTTAAATTAAATGTTAAATTCTGTGTATTAAATAGTGTTAAATTCTGTGAATTTTGTTTACACAGTTAAGTTGATTTTATTTACTGATTGTCTTCAAAAAACACTTGGAAAACCTTTAGTGGAATGAAAAACCTTAATTGATGTAATTCTTTTAATAATCGAGTTACCCTGGGTGCTAAATTATGAATTAGAGAAGACTGATACCTTGCAATGAATACACTCAGTATAGACATTGTAATCTGACTTCCAAACGATCAGTAGTGAGGTTCTTACTTTCATCTCGTGAAAGAAAATCCAATGCCAGCTAAATAAGATCTTTCTTTTTTTTCATGACACTTCTTAACAAGTGCTCAATTTTAGGCAAAGATGGATTACATAAAGGAAATGAAATCTAGAGTATATTTATTTAGTTGGCAGCTTGCACATGTTGAGTCTTGCGTTGGTGTTTATGAGGAAATAAGAACATAATTTCACGTTGCTTTAACAAAATTTATGGCGGGAGTTATTCCTTTTTTTCTTCTCTCCCGACCCGAACTCGCCCGTCCCGTTGCCTGCCCAGGATTGCCAGCCTGAGTAACTTATAAGCTGTCTGACAAGCCAACAAGAAAATTGCACACTCACCCACACAATTCTGACATATTGCTCTTTTATTGAGTTCACAATTGGTTGCAAATGCTCACGTCTACATTTCTGTACATCTCCATGATAAAACATATATATATATATATACACACAAACACACACACACTGCCCTCTGCGGACGGATAGCAAAATGAACTAAATTAATTAAATTTTTTTAAAAGATAAAAACAAAAACTAATTGGTTTTTCAGTTGAACACATCCAGAAGAAAATAACTTATTTATCACAAACACACACACATACATACAATAAAAAAAAAATTATTTGAGTACACAATTTTTATGAATATAGCTTTCCTTTTTGGCCTGCTTGTAGCACAAATATTGTATCTTCGTAATTTAACTGTAATATCAGGAGTGGTCTAATTATTTTTGATAATTTTAACTCATAAAACGAAATTTTTCAGAAAACATATTTCCAATCAAAGTGAAAGGTTTATTATATGCATTTATCATATAGATAAATATTGGATCCCCACTGATATGGGATCCCCACAGATATGGGATCCCCACAGAACCCCTTAAAATGAATTTTTCCGGAAAAATGTTTCAAACAAAAGTGATAGATTATATCTGTGCAATTAACATTCCAAGTTTAAAGTAAATCCATATATCAGAGATATTTTCCGCGATAGCCTGCTTCTTTTTGCGGTCATCGACGGTTTCAGGCGTTCGCCCATTATCAGGATGCGTTTGTTAAACAGTGTGATAACATAGATCTGCACCGAGCAAATTTAGTTTATACACTGACTGGTCTTTAAATGTTTTTGTTAAATGCCTAATTAGGTCTAGAGAGGGAGAGGGATAGTATCTAAGTGTGGAAAACACATATATGGGATTTTAAAGGGCACATTTTTCTCTAAAAATGGGATCATCCAACGCTTGGGGATCTATATCTTAAATTACGTTGTGTGAGGTAGGGACGTTTGCTTTACAATTAATTATCCATACTATCTTATATTTATATCCATACTATTATATTTATTTATTTATAACAGCGCGGAATAACATTGAGTCAGCCGTGGGCTACTGAGAAATAGTCACTGACTATTGACGTAATGATAAATTACGCGTTGAATGATCGTAAGTTAGTACAGATAAATGAATAATATTTTGTTAAACAAAATAATCGAAACAAAATAAACAAATAAACAATCAATCAATCAACAATCAATCTATATAAGCAGGCTGTTTGACGTCACTAACATATTTCGCATTTGCCCCTTCACCATTCACACACGCTCTCCAAGCACGCATGTATACAAAATATGGGTTCTTTACATTCTTAAATATAACAAGTCTAAACTAGCTTAATTAATGAGTTTTTAAAAATATATCATTGAAAAAATTATCATGTAAGTGTATAAACCAAGTTTAATGTACGTACATTCCGCATTACCATTTTATTTTCTCAACTCGCATACAATGTTAAAGGTAGTTATGATTCTTATATACAGACTTAAAAACTAGCAGATTTAAAACTAAAACTAAAATCTATTTGGTTTTTAAACTTAAAAACTATTTGGTTCAAGTTAGTTGTATATAGTTTATTGCGTGTTTTATTGTAATTGTGGGAAGATGGTTTTGAATAGTTGTTCACTTGCAGTTTGTCTGTTCGTTTATAAGGTTTTGTGTCTTATATATTTCAAGTTGTTCCAGTACGTCTAGTCGTCGTCCTTTTTTGCCTGGGTGTAATAATTTTATCGTGGTGGAGATGTCGTCGGCGTTTGTGTTTGTTCGTGTTTAGGTGATTGGCATAATTTGAGTCAGTTTTGTTATATTTGTATGATCTGATGTGGCAAATCGTTCCCTGAGTTTTTTGCCTGTCTGGCTTCGTAAATGTTGCTACAATCCGGGCATTTTATTCATAAACCCAGCTGCTCTCATGTACGTCAGTGGTCTCAGTGCGGATTTTGTTGCCTAATTTATTGTTACTTCTGAAGGCTGTTTTAATGCCCAATTTTTTAAAAAAGTTCGTGAGTTTGTACATGTGGTTCCCGATGTATGTGAATGTCGCAAATTTGTCTGTTGTTTCTTTGTCATTCCTATTTCGGTGGTGTGTTTCGTTTCTGAGGAGTATATTAACGACATTTGCACTGTACCCATTGTTCTTGGCTATGTTGTAGATTGTCTGTAATTCTTGTTAGTGGTTCGCGGGTGTGAGGGGTGAACATTTAAGTCTGTTCGTCAGGTGTCTCAGTGCAGTTAGTTTGTGTTGGGTAGGACGGTTAGAGTTGTGTGGTATGATTGTATCGGTGTAGGTTGGTTTTCTGTGTATTCCGTACTCCAGTTTATTGTCGTTTCTTGTAAGTTTTATGTCTAAGAAGTTGAGGGTGTTGTTAATTTTTTTTTCGTTGGTGAATTTTATGTTGCGGTTTATGTTGTTGAGGTAATGTAACAATTTGTCTATGTCAATGTCATTTTCCAGTATGAGGATCGGGTCGTCCACGTAACGTGCATAAAATGTTACCCCGAACTCCTTTTTCAGTTTTGGTATGTAGAGTAGGTAGTAAGAGCAAGTAAACTAATATGGTAAGAGTAAATGAAAAGTCAAGTTTTTTGAAAGTGGCGTGAAGATTAATACACTATTGAAGAGGCAAGCCATGACACAGACAATATGTAGATGGCAGTGGCCAGAATGTGCGCGCACTTGATGTACGTGACAGCTAAGCAGCCCATTATTGGTGATAATGTGGCAATGTTACAAGTACACACTTAAATGATAATAATAATATATATATCCAAATGTAAATTATATTCAATGTTTGTATTCATTGTAAGAACTGTAATTTCAATGTTATGCTATAAATATTCAAGAGAAATTACACTTTTTAATTTGAAATAAGATTTACACTTTGATATATCAGGCTTTGTTTAATCTGAAATTGCAAAAGTATTTTGCTGGCGAGTTCTGTTTAATTCCATCACCAGGACTGCCAACATCAGAATTCCAAAAGTACCAAACTAACCCTCTTGTTTCATGACATTTGAGATTTATGATACTTTAAAACGGCTAACTGCCATTAAAATTCAGTTATATGTTGTACACAAATATACTGTGAAGCAATCACCTGATATTTTTTTCTTACAGCAATTCTTACAGTTTTAAATGACATCGTGTACAATGAAAATGTAGATGTTGATCTTTGAGGATCCCCGCGGCAATTGTCATGCAAAACGCTAAGGTCTTCTGATTTTCAAATTACACAAAATTGCCCTTCAACTTACCAACATTTCTTTTTTGATCTTTTGTTTATATTATTTACAATCTGCAAAGCTAATACAATAAGTAAATTGAATGTCTGCGGCAAAATTGACTTGAGTGGCTTGAGGAAAGTGGCCAGCGCCACTCATCCTTGGCAGGTGTCACTCCTCTTGCTCGGTTAGGAGTCTCTTGGCCAGCGGCGCTTTAAACGTCTGAAAGATTCCCAGGTATGGTCAGGGACATGTTAGTGTTGTGTGGACTGATGTGTGTGTGCTTAGTTTGCAGTCAGTCTTGTGTAGAGTTGTTCCGTCAGTTAGCCAACATTTCTTAAACTCGGATTTTCAGCAATGCATTCGAGATCCCTTAATACTATATACTATAGGTGACAGAACTGTACATTATAACTGGAACGGCACTTTTTCAAAAGGAATAGCTCAATAGATGCACCTCTCCAAATAGGTTCTCCTCCTCAAATATCCTGTAGGAATCACTTTTCCTAAAATAGGTTAGAGATAAATGTGATTACTCAGCATAGTTTAAAAAAGGTACAATATAAGATATTTTCGAAAAAATAGCCAAAAAATCGAAAGTCTTAGTTCCGGTTGATGGATTTTAGCCATAACTTTCGGGTCGAAAGAAGGTTGTCCAGCGGGGTTGAAGGCTGGGGGTAGGTGTCCAGCGGAATATGGCTTACTGGATTTTCAGTTTTTTAGATTTTATTCACACACACACACACACACACATTCACACACAACTATTTTTGCGAACTCATATATACTATTTATAACATGAACATCCGGAAAAACTCAATTTATAAAATCTGACGCGATATTAATTTCTTTATCTTACAAGTAGAAAGAGAAAATGGAAAAGAGCTCTCTAGATTGTTTTGTTAAGTTGGGAATATTTTGATAAATTTAGAACAGATTACAGTGTAACATATGCTGAATTAACCATAGTAATAATAATAATAATGTAATAATGGCAAGTGTTACAACTAAATGATCAGCCTGGGCAGGGGATTGATGCGATGTGGATTGTGGAACTACAGTAACAGCTGTTCTTGGCCTTCATTATCTAAGTGGCCACCATTACACTGTCTTCAACTCATACCTCTCATATTGTATTGTTCTATGGAAATAGTCTTTTGAAAAGGTTACATAACTAATTACTTAATATATTATTTATGATTCAGGAGAAAAACAATTATTTTCTTTTGTATAATTTGAAAATCAGCAAACACCTGGAGCCAAACACCATTAACTAGCTAATCTCCCACAGAAAAATATCTTTTATAATGAAAATTAGCGAAAAGTATCTAAACCAATCATATCTGAATAGGTGGAATGTAGACGTTGTTGGATAATAATAAATCTTCAGTTTATTACCGAACTTACATTGAAGAAAACTATCCCAGACACCGCCTTCACGCTGTAGTCAATAAGTAAATAAGAAGTAAATTTACTACAATACTAACTTCTTTCATACTAATGTTTAAACCTGTGTGAGAGGTTTCAGATATGCTAACTTTACGAGCCGATAGATCAAAAATTTGCGTTGTACAAGGTCAACATTCCCTGCATATAGCATCTGTACCTGGTTTCTGAGCTGAAAATTTGCGGGGAAGGTTTGAGATGTGACAGTGTCTAATTGATTGAGATATTGACACATAATTTATTATATTTTGGATTATTAAAATTGAATTTTAGTTTCTGTTTCATTATTAACACAAATATATCTAATTTGCAAGATAAGTGTAATAATGTATATGTCTGTATGTAATTAAAAAATTATATATAAAAGATGATGCATCGCCGCAGTCCCAAGTCTCAGTGTGGTCTCGCTGTAATTGTTGCAACAAAAAGCTAAATGATCCTAATACGTACTGCTCCATCTAACTCCTAAGAATCGTTATATTTCTGAAAACTGTTGCTTTATTATTATCAGAACGGGTGCCCGAAAGGCGCGGGACCTAAGCCTATGTGGCTCTTATCCCCCCGATACCCCCCGTAACCCCTTAATTAATCTCCCCCGGTAACTTGCCGGTTAATCTACAATATCTCAAGATATCCCCAAACTCCAACTCGCCCAGGCAATCCTGCGAGAGTGGTGTCCTCCCAAATATACGAAACCTAGTTCCAGCGAAACGGGGACACTGACATAAGTAGTGATACACCGTTTCCCCTAACTCCGTCATCACAATTCTGACAAATGGGACTCCGCGTCCTCCCTATGTCCCTATGTTGCTTTATTTATTATATCCTTTCCTTCCCCGTCCTATCTGACGGATAAAATCTATTCCTAGACCGAATCCGATTGTCTGTTAAATTTCCTCCTCCGTATGGGCGCCGTTTTTCTCTGTCCCTATCAATAACCATTTCCATCTTGGGTCAGCTGGTTCACTGGTTCGCGCACTCAAAATTCCTTCCTATTTATATCCTTACTGTTCGGTTTTTCTGTTGGAATTGTAGCAAAAAGTACAGGCATGCAGGCAAGCATGAGAAGGCAAGCAGGTAATAGCAAACAATTTCGTGATAGTGCGCAAACTCCTAAGGCTATTTAGCACAACACCCTGTTAATATAGGATTCACATGTTTAGATATCAGCAGATATATTATTATATTTTAACATCTCTAATTCAAAGCAAATTAAAATACTCTTATTACAATCATATTACGGAGGGGATACATTTCAGTTGGTACTTTACTGAGCTACAGATGCAGGATTCTCTTCAGTTGTGAAAAACAAGTGGGGATGTAAATAATGATGAGGTTATTCAAGCAGGGTCATTCAAATTTAATTCGCTCAGTCTGGATACAAGTTATACATTTCGTTTTGTTAAGTTATATTTAGCGAAGTTAGAGGTTCTTCACCCCGGACCTCAGTTCCACTTTATATTCTATACCAAACAGAGATTTACGAAAAGCTCTTTTCCTTTACAAATGAAATATTAATATTATCCAATTGTGGCAGATTGGTACGGCAGTGGTCCTGCCAAATTGGGCTCCGTCACCGTGTCTACAGAGCAGACAGAAAAATTAGAGGGAAAGAAAGAGAGCGACTTACTTCCAATATTCCCGTAATGGCTAATAAATTATGCAAACTCACTGACACACGCAAACTGGAATTCTTTTCAGTCAATGCTAATGGCCACGCCGGCTCCTCTCTGTCTTAACTCAGTTACGTTCCCACTACCTCTCTATCGCCACCGCACCAAAATCTCTTCGACATTCCACTTTTATACTTTATTTCTTAAGAGATTTCTTACTGAATATATAACAATTTTATTATGGATTTAGGTTTTTTTACTTATTTTCATTTTTGCATTTCAAAAATAATAAAAAATAAAAATTTATTTTCTATTTTCACTTACACTTATTGCTGTAGAAGAACGCAAAGAAAATAATATGTGATGGACTCATGGTATTGCAGCAGTTCACCTACACCTAAATCATTGAAGACGTTGCAGGAAGCCCAGTAGTATCTCCTGTATATATTAAACCTAGGAAAGTCAAAAACCGTCTACTCATGCCTAACAAAGCCAAAGAAGGGAGATTCAGGGGTAGGTTCTACCCCCATAAAGAAGACGGAATTTTCTTCTGAGAGATATAGTATCTCTAATCTTTTTTTTTGTATTTTATTAAGAAATTCACAACTATACAGACAGTATAATAAGCGAATATCATGGTAGTCATATAAAAGGGAATGAAAATCTTGTTAGGAGATGCCTCCCAGTGGAGGTACTCCCTAATTATTACTAAAAAATGTTAACAAGAAGTTAGATGGTTGCGCGGCCAGTGGCGTTTCAGTCTTCTGGAAGGGTTGTGTGGGATAGGAAGAGAAGAGGACTAAAGTGTTAGAATGGTTGGATGTGAGGTCATGGAATTTTTTGTAACATGTTTTTATTAACTGATGGACAAAATGGATTTTGAGGTCAGTGTGAAGGGTTAGCTTGGAAACATAGAACGGGGCATTGGTAATTCTTCTGAGGGTTTTGGATTGAAAAGCTTAAATGCGATAGGAGTTGGAATGCTTAGTCGAACCCCAGACCTCACATCCGATGTCCAGAGGGGCTTTGTAATAGTGTTGTAGATAAGGATTTTGTTTTCAAGGGAAAGTTTAGAGCGTCGATCAAGTAGTCTCGGGAGAAGTTTGCAACGTCTGTTTAGTTCAAGTCTTTTTAATCGTGTATGCAAATTCCAAGTGAGTCGTTTGTTTAGATAAAGTCCTAAATATCGGACTTTGTCTACTGTCGGTATTATGATCCCATGAAGGAAGATGGGCGGGTGAGTAGCGCGACGGAGGGTGAAGGATATGCAATTGCTTTTAGTGGATTCTCCACCTGATAAGCCAGTCTTGTAGAGAGATGATATGGGATTGTAGTGCACGGGATGCGGAAATAGGATGGGATTTGGAGTAATGTGTCATCAGCGTAGGAATGGAGGTTTGTTTCCGGGGGGGGAAGAGATATCAGCAGTATAGAAAATATATAGGAGAGGAGCAAGGACACTGCCTTGGCGAACACCAGCATTGATTGTAAAGATAGAAGATCGGGAAGAGCTAATACGAACCCAGAAGGAACGATCAGACAGGTATGATTTTAGGATCGTACAGTAGGTAGAGGGGAGGACTCCCTTGAACTTCCACAATAAACCTGCATGCCAAACCCGGTCAAACGCCTGAGCGATGTCCAGGAAGAAGACACCAGGACAATACTGCTTCTGCTCGAGGGCAGATGAGATGGTGTCAATATGGCAGTGGCACTGGTGAATTGTTGAAACCAAACTGATGATTTGGAAGGAAATCTTCTAAGAATATCTATATTAAATCTACATTTAAATGTATATTTAATCTAAAAGAACTATGCCAGCCTAAGCCTAAGCTCTGCTAGTCTTAAGCTGTTTCTCTTGTTTAACTGAAAAGAGAGTTTCATACCGGATTTGTGTCTGAGCAAGGTGTGTATGTAAATAACAATACTTGGGATGATGGGGTTGAGTTTACACAGCTGTGAAAAACCATAGCTATTTACCCGTGTAGCCTCACTCAACCAAACACAAACATTGGTCAAACTAACGGTAGAAGATTTGTAGAGAAAATAAGGTTAGCTCATCCATTCCTCGTATTTCCTGAGTTTTTAAAGTTCACTATGTACAACAAGATCTCAACCAGACTTGTACTTAATACCACAGAATTTCTGCAGCACGTATATAAAGCCGCAGTGAAGGCTACTATTCTTCTCTTTCTCTGAGCAGTTTGAATCTCGAGTTTTAAGGATTCCAGTTAGGAAGATTATTATAGGCTGATAATTGTATGTTTATCTATAAGAAGTTTCTATATTAAATAAGTAACAGCCTAGGTTAAGCAACTAATAGAAAAGATTCCGAAGATGTTTATGAATGAGCGGGCAAAGCACGGAAGCTCTGTACATAAAGGATTATCTTACAAATATAACGCGATTTCCTTCTGTAAACGCTGTTGTTAAAGCAAGCTTAGCTGAGATGCTCAAAGAAAACATTTTTATGGGAATTAGTTAAAGAGCAAAATACAGGCTTACCTTTCCATCGCTTTTCCTATATGCATCGTATATCCTCCAAACTAATTCTGGCCCAGCGGATGCTGTCTGCTTACCAATCTCAAAGTATTGTGTAATTGGATTATGATCTAAAATATTTTGTGGAGCCGTCCCACCTCCACCCACTCTTGATTTGAAATTAGAAAACATGGCGGTCGCAGGCATTACCACACCTGAAACAATGAAATAAACACCTGCAAGATTCACATATATAAGTTTTAGAAAAGTATGCTTTCTTCCGGCCAAGAAATACACATTAAATTAGTAACATCTTTATCAATATTGAATTTATAGTAATGAATTCTCAGAATCGCTTGATACTAATTCTGGATACGGAGATAGGCTTCACGCTCATTTTGAATACCGTAGATTAGGGAAACGGTAGTTTTGGATAGGGCAAGATAATGAATGACTCGAATTTGAGATCTGTAGAATTGGTTGTTACAATTTTTGGTTGTTGTATAATTCCTAGACGTTAATTTTGGACATCATAGAATCAACTGACGATAATTTTAGAGGCCGCAGAATTGTTTAACGGTATCTTAATTAGTATTCCACGTTTCTAGCGAGTAAATTACTACTGCTTCAATATCACTGTTTCTGCTCCCAGATCAGGCTTATATATATATATATATATATATGTGTGTGTGTGTGTGTGTGTGTGTGTGTGTGTGTGTGTGTGTGTGTGTGTGTGATAATCAATTAATAATGTTCCAATCACGGCAGTAACTATTTGTATGTGAATAATATACTAACTAATCATATCAATTGATAAATAATGTACTGCGCAGGTGTACAGTCAGAGAGCTGTAATTAGCGATCCATCTGTCTGATAATTATGCATATAATATATATATATATATATATGCATAATAGTTGCATATATATATAGAGAGAGCAATATTCCAAGTATATATATATATAGAGAGAGAGAGAGAGAGAGATGTTTATAATAAATGTATATGGCAGAATGGTGTTTTTATATTTACGTACAAAGTATTAAACATATACAAACAACAAACGAACAGTGTGAATGTAACAGAAACATTCTGTTGAAGTGAACTCTCTAATGAACTAAGTGAATTTCCTCTGACGTAGGATGAAAATCCGAAACCAGTCAGGAACAAAAGGAATATGCATGCTACGTCGGATAAAATGCCAGATATTAAACAGATCGTTGTATCAAATATTTGGCAATATAATATGCCAACGCAATTAAATAAATTTGTTAATATTCACACAGATAAAGATATTAATGAAGTGTAATATTATTATTATCATTAGTTCAGTTGGTTTAACATTTTATATAATTATTAGAGTGAAATTCTGTTTTTTTTTTGCTCTCTAAAATAAAAAGCTTTACTGATATATTTAGGTGTATTTAAAAGTGAAAAATAAGACAATTGAAAAACAAATAACCCCCGAAAAAGAGAAAACAAAGAAAATACCAAGTTCACTCATAAAAATGAGCAGCAAGAGAGAAGAAGCTGTTACTCAATGAGTTCAAGAAATTTTAGTTAATCACCTAGGAAATACTATCGATGAGGGTGAGTATAGTGCCCTATTTCTTATAAAAAACCTAGAACAACTCAACCATCCAATATTTTGGAGCTAAACTCAAATAATAATTTTTTACGGCTAACTAGAATTGAAAAATAAGAAATGCAGATTGACCTAACAATACACTCTGGTAACCAAAAAGCATATGTTTATAATAGTCCACAGAAACCAACACAATAAATATGCATCTTTAACTGATACTGAACCGGACGAACCACATACAACAAATAGCTCAAATAAACAAACAAAAATACCTCCAATTTTTAGAATGGGTACAGAAAATTATCAATCTGTTATTGAAGAAATTAAAAATACAATTGGCACATCTTTCGAGACACAATTATGCAAAAATTAATTGAAAATAATATTAAAAAATTCAGACAATTATACGAAATCAACAAATTTTTACGACATTTCAGGCACAAAATACTATACTTTTGTAAATCCCGAAGACAAAACATTGTCAGTTATAATAAGGGGTGTACCATATTCAGTAACTGAGGAGGAAATATTTGACCAATTAAAAGAAAATACCCAATAATCTCAGTAACTATTATGAATAAAAAATTTGAACCACCTGCACCAACTCCTCTATGCGCAGTTGTTCTAGAGAATGATAATAAAGGAAGAGCAATATTCCAATTAACTTACGTCTACTACTCAGTAGTCACAGCAGAGCCCAGAAAAAAAATAACTCGTATTCCACAGTGCACAAATTGTCAGCAATATGACCACACCAAAAACTATTGTCGACTCGACCCTAGATGCGTAAAATGTGCGGGCGATTGTCACTTTTCTGTTTGTCCAAATCGTCAGCAAGAAACTCCGAAATGCACTAATTGCAATGGAAACCACACATCCAACTTCAGCAAGTGCCAAACATTAATCAACATCATGAATTGATCACGAAATAGATCACGTCAAACAAGAGAAAACACGGCATCAAGAACCAGCAACACTCTTCAAGACTCCCCATCCAGAATAAACACGAAATATGTCTCTCCTAAGGAGCATAAACATAACGGAACTACTCCATCCAGATCAATTCCTAACTACTGGACACAAGAAAGAAAAACAAGTAGGCCGTCTAATCAAATTTCCAACACCCTAATCAATCTCATGAACATCTACTTCTACAAATAACATTCCTTTTATCCCACACCTAAAAGAATTAATCTCCAACTTGATACGAAGCTTCATTTTCTCTAACAATGGACAAACATAGACTGCTTCCTACTCACAACTAACCACTAGTAAGTTGGAACGCCAACGGGCTAAAAACACGAACGTCTATATTCTCTGACTTCCTTACTAGATACAGCATTGACATTGCATGTATCACTGAAACACATCTTACCTCTACTGACCGACTTAAAATACCAGGATACATCTCCTACCGAACTGATAGACAGACAGGTGTAGCTTCAGGTGGAGTCGCCCTCTGTGTGAAAAGAAGCTTGAAACATAGAGAATTTCTTCTACCTCCACTATATAATCTTGAGATTGTTGCTATCTAGGTGACTACACACACTGGACCACTAAAAATGATATCTGCCTACCTAAGACCAAATACTAGACTTCAGCAAGACGCCTACAACTAATCTTTACACAAAACAGTACACTATTACTAGGAGACCTATAACAACGGAACTCGTCTATTGACAGCGACAGACAACTTAAATATTCTAATTTCAGCCCCAGAAGAACCCACATTTTACCCCACTCAGCGTAACTATCATCCTGACGTACTAGATATCGCACTATCACTTAATATTAATACACCTAATATATTTGGACTCCCTTGACGAACTGGACTCTGATCACCTTCCTGTACTCTGCAGGTTTCACTCTCATCTACAATTCAATCAGCCGCCGCCAAAATTAATCACTAGAAAAATAGAATGGGAAACCTTCAGACATGACATAAACAAACTAGTGACAATACCTACACATTACGGAGCCCCAAACGATATCAGCACTTCACTAGTTATATTTAGACAGACAATATATACAGCTGTACATAACTCCACCTACAAAAGTCAAAATAACAACATTAGACAAAACCAGTTGCCTTTACATATTCTCAGTTTAATACATGAAAAAACAGAATTCGCAAGCTTTGGCAGAGAACTAGGAACCCCACAGATAAAACTCACTTCAATCGGCTAACAAACAAATTAAATGGGAACTTGAGAATCACCGAATCTCTAAATACAGATCTTTGTCAGAAGGAATGACTCCGAGTGACTCTTGTCTCTGGAAAGAAACAAAAAGACTACTGAACGAACATTCTCCGATTTCTCCACTGATTACAAGAAACGGCCTGGCAACAAGTGATGAGGAAAAGTGCAAAGTAATAGCTACTCATCTCGATGACAAATTCACTTTAACTGACCAGAGTGTCGTCACTGACGAAGACATTAACAACGAACTACAACAACCTCACCAAACGACAGAAATTCCTATCTTATACACTTCTCATTCTGAAATGTTCACTATAATCAACGGACTTCCAAAAAAAAAAAGCTCCCGGAGACGACCTAATCCCAAATACTATATTAAAAAATCTGCCTCGGAAAGGTATCGCCTTCCCTAACCGGGGGTCTTTAATGCTTGCCTTCGATTAGGATACTTTCCCAAAAGTTGGAAGAACGCAATTGTAATAGTTTTTCACAAATCTGGTAAGTCTAAAAGTGATCCCAACAGTTACCGACCGATCAGCCTCCTAAACTCCCTTTTGAAATACTTGAAGAAACTATATACAAAAGACTTAAAACACTTGACTGACACAAACAAAATTCCACTACATCAATTTGGATTCAAACCAAAACACTCACCAGTACATCAAATTAAAGTAGTTACAGAACATATTATACACAACTTTGAAGAAAGAAAATACACGGCAGCGATATTTCTAGATGTAGCGGCCGCATTTGATACAGTTTGGCACTCTTGACTACTTTACAAAGTCAGAAACACAAACGCACCCAAATTATAACATCTGTTTTACAAGACAGAACATTCCAGGTAAGACTTAACAACACGTACAGTACTAGACGACAAATTCTCGCAGGACTACCAGAAGGGGCAATTATCTGTCCGATCCTCTTTAACCTTTACTGCTCGGACATACCTGAACGTACTTCAGTGACTTTAGCAACATACGCGGACGATACAATGTTGGCCTGTTCCTACAAAGACATTAATAAAAGTATCACTGACTTACAGCCATCAATTAATATTTTATCAAACTGGTTCCAAAAATGGCAATTAAAGCTAAATCCTTCAAAAATGGAAGCAAAAATCTTCGCCCTTAGGAGGTTCCGGATTGAAGACCTTCATATACTCCAAATTAACAACCAAGAAATTCGCTGGAAACAAAAGGACCAAGGAGTACGCTATCTTGGCGTAATCCTAGATACAAGACTCACCTGAAGACCACACATAAAACTAAACTTCAACAAGCATCCACCCAACTGAAGCACATGTATCCACTTATTAAGAGAAACATACCACTCAAACACTCCTGTACAGAACTTCTCTACAAGACTCTTCTCAGACCACTTCCCGAAACCGGTCGATGACCACAAAATGAAGCAGGCTACCACGGAAAATGTCTCTAATTCTTATAGTCTAAACCGTCGGCATTTTTATGGAGAACATTACAAAAAACTGAAAAACCTATTCAGCATGGTCGCACTTTCGCTCAGCCTGGTAATTCTTCAAACTGGTAATTTTGGCAACCTATATAATTCTAATTAATATTACTTAGTTGACAGAATTGTATGCACATTGTTGAACTGAAATAGCACTTTAGAAGTAACCCAAAAAGTGCTTTCAAATGTATTTTCCCGGAGAAATGTTTCAAATAAAAGTTGTAGATAATATTTAAAGTTTCCGTGGTAGCCTGCTTCATTTTGTGGTCATCGACCGGTTTCGGGCGTTCGCCCATCTTCAGGATGCGTTTTTCAGACAGTGTGCCAACACAGACTCGTACAGAGACTTAGTTTCACACTAACTAGAGAGTCTAAATTTTCCATCCATCCATTTTTCAGTTATTCTTCATTTCAATAAAGATTTACTCTTCGAATTTCTTCAAACAGAATTATCATTCAAATTTTTTAATTCGTTCATTACGAATGCGACTGTTGAAGAAACATCTTCCCATTCAAGTCCACTTCAAGTGAAGTTGGCTGGACAATGTATTTATAACAAATTTTATAAAAAAAATCCTAACTTCTTTTAGAAATTCATTCTTGATACTAGGATTGGATTCCTCCAAAATTGAAAGTTTATTTTTTTAAAACTAGCGGTATGAATCCACCATCAAATCTAACTTTAAATTGTGAAATAAAGTCTCTTAAAATATTGCTAACTTCTGCAGCTCAAGTTGTATCAGGGTCAATTTCTTGAGTAGTTTTGTAAAAAAATTATGACTGGCTGTGAACAAAATAGAGCATTAGTTCTGACGCTTGCAAAAGCGTAGGGCATTGATTTAGACAAAAAATATGACCGAAGTGGATCATCATATAATCGTAAAATGCTCTCTATTGCTGGAGTTAAAGCAAGGCACCTCACTTTTGAATATCCAAGAAGGTTTTGTATTTAAGATCTGCTTCTTCACAAAATTGTTAAACACTTGCAATTCGAACCGTGAAGCGAATAAAATATAAATATATGTTTGTAATTATGACTTCCACAACAATTGACATGGAACTAGAAGCAGTATTAATGACATTTGACAAAGTGTGCGCGTTGCAGCCGATTCCCAAAACAGTTTTCTTCAAGTTTTGTGTACACATTATTGACGCCTCTTCGTTTCCGTCCACGAAAATTTGTATTCGTATTATTTGCGAATAGCGCTATAACTTTAGAATTCAAATTATTTTCTGTTATAACACGAAACAAGCGATTTGATTAAATTTCTGTAGTTTCTTCTTCAATAAATTGTAAATTTAAAATCTTCAGACGAATGCCACTTTTAAATCAAAATATCTCACTAAAATTGGGAATAATTCTCATTCTTTATGATTTGATGCCTCTGTTAGAACAGATACAAATGATACGGATCCCAAATCTAAAAGCATTTTGTCGATATTCTTGGAACTCGCACAAGAAAATTTTGCATTGTAAATTTTTTTTTTAATTAATTGGTAGTTCTTAAAACATTTTTGAAGATGATGCTGCTGTATCAACACGTGTTTTATGTTTATTTGTATCAATGTGCTTTATTATTGTAGATCGTCCTCCATCCGCAATAGAAAATTCTCCATTGTAGATGGTACATCGTAGCATAGAATCATCATTTTTTTTGGGTTTCTACAATAAGTGGAAATTTCTTTTTTAAACTTTTGTAAAACGATCTTTTCTCCTTTTTGCACCATCCACAATAACTGCGAGAGGTTAATTTTAGAAACTAAAAACAGTCACAACTAGCACATCGATCTAGTACTTACAATCGATCACTTTCGATACGTACAGCTTTACTCTTTGGTGGATGCTTATCCCCCTCCAGCAATTCACAAGTTAACATCATCACAGACAGCTTCATGCACAGGAACGATTAAAAGTCGCAAACAATTATAATTACCGTTTAAGTTTTATCTTTATTAATGGAGCACAAAGGAGTACAGAAGACTGCAAGGAGTATTTTTGGAGTACGGTTCATGAAAAAGGAGTACAATTGGTTACTTGGCCATAAAAGTATATTTCCGGTGAAAACTCAATTTCAAAAATCTGGCCCGATCACAATACTTCCTGTTACTAATATTAGTAAGAAAAAGTAAAAAGATTTAACGAGTGGGTTAATTACAAAATTATTTTAAACTATTGAAAAAATTATGAAGGTAGTTCACCTTATTCAATTAAATTAGATGATCATTAGATGACCAACCTCATCTCGTCAGACAAATTGATTTTGTTCTAATTAATATTTTCTATCACTAAAATTATCTATAACATTATTTTAAGCTTTTGTAAAATTATAATATTACAATTTACTAATTATTTTAAATATTATAATTTACTAATAGAGCAGATTCTAGAAATTTAAGTTGTCAATTTATTACTCGTAAATTTGTGCAAAACTAAACGCTTGACTTCACGTTCACTGTACAGCGTGTAGTCGCTACATGGTTTATGTATTCAAAATTATTGAGCATTGACTATGTATACTTGTTTTTAGCTATATATCACCGACTAAATACATACAGTAAATAATAGGTTAAACTTAGTAATCAGCTGATTGCAAGACAAGCCCCAGTGGTGAGCAGTTGAACCCTGCAACCAATGGTACCAACCTCTCTCTAGAGATTATTTAATAATTATATTTTATTTATTTATTTACAAATTACGCATCCTGAAAATGGGCGAACGCCCGAAACCGGTCGATGACCACAAAATGAAGCAGGCTACCACGGAAAATGTCTCTGATGCTTTCCAGCTCTGCGGAACCAACCACCACAACAACTATAAGAATTGTAAGTGTGAAGAAAGTTTCCCATTTCGCAGTAAGAGAAAGTCGTGTGAGTGTTTCACACCAGATTTTTTTTCATGTTGTTGCGAGAAGCTAGATTTTGATCGAACTATCTCATGCGCAGATTGCATCTTTATAGCGTTCTGTCAATACTATGTGGGCGCGTCAAATTGTTATAGAGAAAAATGAAAGCAATGGGAGCTAAATTCATTGAGGAATTCAATATTACCGAGAGCAGCGGCAACTCTCGACAGAAATGGGTTGCTATTTGGGAAATATTTTAAATTAATAATACTACCATATTATGGGCAGTTCTATTGTAAAGGAAAGCTTGTTTAAAATAGTATTGAGTTTTTATCTCTCTTTGGACAGTAATTAAACCCGCAGAGGTGAGTGTTTGTTTCTTTTTCATTCGTCTAATATTTTGCTTTGTATAACTATTTCATTTATGCTAATATTATGTTTTTTAATACTAATTGTTTGTTAAATGTTCTCACTTGACACTGTTTATGCAAGTTGTTTTGCTTGCTTTGAAATTTAATCTGTGGAAGACTGATCCACTTACTAACACACCCCATCACCACTGACTTCACGGCAATCAAGTATATGTACGACAACATACATAAAATTACAATATAATGAATAGTTAAAAACTCCTGGTCTACGAAATGTTTTTTAACTGAATATTATGAATTCCTTGGAGAAAGTTTTGTGGGTGTTTAACATCAATTTTATTTTGTTCCATTAGTAGGAACGGCCAAGTACAAAATGGCGGACTTACATTTCCTCCTAATACTTGGCTTTATTTTTTTACAATGGAAAGAAAATTCTGAATTTATTCTTTATAGCCTATATTAAGTATATAAAACAATAAATATTGTGTTAGAAATTGTTTATGTGGGATCGGAATAATAATATAATAAGCACAAAAAAAACTCTACAAAATAAAAAGAAACTTTATTGTCTCTAATCACATTTCTAAGTACACTCTAATTACATTAACAATTCTGAAATATTATTAAAAAAACAGAAAAGATCCAAAACTCATACTTTTTCATTATTCTAAAGATAACATACTACTCTTCTTAACATTGACAGTGTTGCCTCTGTCTTCAGAGATATTAGTATTGCTTCTATCTCATTGATTTCCCCACAGAAATAACTCGATATTTGCATTATTTTCTTTTTTTTAGTAAACTTTTTATGCCTCAATTTGATAATTTATAAAGTACCTACGAAGGAAAAGTTAGTACAAAAATTTTAAACTATTTTTTTTGTCAAAGAAATAATTAGCTATAAAAAATTAACCAATCATAGCACAGAAAAGAAGTAATGAAAAGTGGGTGTATGTTAGGCCAATCAGAAATTTACAATTATCATGTTGACCTGGACTACATTTAAAAACTTTACTTCTACATTGTGAATAATGCCAACATTCGGTGTTGAAAGAATATCGGTTCTTCAGTTATATCGAATCGGAGAAATGTGCCTTTCTCTGAACAGTTTTTTGAATTTTTCTCAAAAATGGCTTCAAGAATTATCTTGAAATTAGGGTACACAGGAGAGAGCTGGCGCAGTCACGTGACCGCTTGGGATACCTAGCTTTTTCTGACTGGCGCTCCTTCATACAGGTAAGAAATAGAATTGACCGGTTCTAAAAACAGTTTTCTGCACAACATGGCGGCCGTCCCCCCTCGCCCTCACCCCCTCCATAGACACTTAACCTCCCCAACCTATTCCCAACTTTCCCCCAACCCGCTCCCCATCCCCTTTTTTTAGGCGAAGAAATGTTAAAAATTAATTTTTTTTGCTGAGGTCAGCAAAAGCGATCCCACAACCTTCGTCAACCAAGTCCATCACTTCCACCACTTAGCTATTGTGGTAACTTGGGAATAGTAGTTTTCTTTAGATCCTTCTACGTCACCCACATACTTCTCCCTCATGTCTCTCACATATTTTTTTTCTCTCTCATACATCTCTTTCTCTCTCTCTCTCTATATATATAGATATATATAAAATATATACACAGAGACTTCAAGGGGGGCTCTGCCCAAGGTACCCCAGGCACCCCAGGCTAGGGTTCATTAACCTTTGCATCTGTACTTTCCCATTCGTAAGTCACAGAGGTTAAACATAGAGTTTATTAACCTCTATGTGTGCACAATATTTGCAATATAATTCCTAATTATAATATATTTATTTATGATAAAATTATTTCTATCGATCAAGTATATTACCAACACATACATCCAATCCAATATAGTGATTTATGAGACAGATAATTATGTAAGTTTTTTTTTTTTTTTAGTAAACAATAAACTAAAACTAATCTATGCCTCCTTCTAACCTGTTATTTAAGATAAATAAGTAAATTGACAACAAATATATCCATTCAAGTATATTGATTTATGAGTCACTTACCTGTGTAAGGATTTGGAAAACAATTAAAACTTAAATCTCCACTTTCCTTTTTTAAGATAAATCTTCTTCTTTTTTTTATCGATTAATTATATTTATAGAATCCAATATATCGTTTGTTGTTTTTTTTTGGTACAGCTTAAAGTCGTTGGATCTGTTATCTAACGCAATGTACGACGAAATAGTTAATAATATGTTTTGCCAAACTAATTGTTTATACAATTAAAGAAAGGAAAAAAGCTAGTGTTTAACCAGAGATTTAGTAACTGTTGTATCTCAATTTACGTACTAAATTCTGCATATTTTCAATCACTTTTCTAGTCTAAAATGTACTCAATTTACACACATAATTCCGTTAATGCTTGCAAAGTAGAGATGTAAGTTTTCGGTTAAAAATGTAAATGTCGAAAGTGGCTATCTCACACCATTCGTAGTAAATGTTAAAAATGGTTTCTCGTTGGGTGAGGAAATTATATCCAACCCATTGTTTGGTATTATAAAGTAACCATCTTTTTTAAGTTTTTCTTTATTAGAATAGGCATTTATAAATTTATTTTTGGGGTACCCTTTTAAAAAGCATACTTTCTTACACCCTTCTTTCTCTGCAAGGACTCCAACATATGTGAGAGTTCCTTTATTGTTTACGGTAAACGCAGAAACATTGTACACACCAGTTGTGTCCAAATCTTCCACTGTGTTTTAAATGGTTTATTAACCTATTTTTAAATTTGGTCATTCGTTTTCCTTCACCACCAGTTGCTCGTGTTCCTCTTTAAGAGCTGTAGTTTTCTGTATATAGTCTATCTTCCTTCTTTTTAAATCTACCTCTTCTACTTCTAGCTGTCGTTTCTTTGCAGATAGTACATACAATAGAGATGGGGGTTCTATTTCTTTTACTGCATATGGCAAAAGCCTGTTGGTTATGTTAACTCTCTTCCGTAAGACATGAGGAATTATATTATTTGTAGAGACCAGTCTGCTATTTCGATATCATACTTCCTGGTATGGTAGAAAACAGTGTTCCAGTTTTTGAGAAATACGTTTCCCCAACTTTAATATAACATTTTTGCACAATCTTTATAATATCTGTGTTTCCAGAATCTTCCACAACCTCTAGGTAATTAATTGGTAGAGAGTTAAAATTAAATGCCGAAACAACATAATTTATCATTTTTTCTCTGTTCTTGGTATTTTCTGGTGGGTTTAACTGTATACCAGTCAACTTTCTTGTATTCTTATTCGCCCAATATACATACTGCAACAAATTATTAAATACAAGAAAACAACTGTTTTGAAGAGTGTCTCTTAGCCTTGTCCACATCTTTGCAAAAGAAACAGAATACATTGGAGCTTGACGGAAATAACGTTTGCTACTTTCCAATAGAGATAAACAGTCTGCCAGAGGGTTGTACATATCGTCGGTTGCTTTTTAATAATTTCCAATACAGTAGTTATAAATTGTATCTTCTAGTCTGTAATACCATGTTCTTTGGCAACAGTAGACGAAAATGTATCTTTTAATCTCGTATCCGGACAATTTATAAAATCTATAATATGGTTACCGATTTTTTTATTAACGCTCGGACTTCTTATTTGACAAATAAACTTATTGTATATTTTAATTCTTGCGTTAGAAGTTAACCAATTTAAACAATCCTTACCAACTGTTTTATCGTTATCCAAGAGTACATTACAATCGTTCTTATACTCTCCTTGGTAACAAAAGTTGATGTTATTGGTTAAATAACTACCCATTTCTGTTTTATTACATGTTCCAGCAAAATTCTGTGTTATATCTAAATCCATTAGGTAGTAATCTTCATCATTTAGTCGGTTTAATAATTCTTGTAATTCTTCCAGTAAATTCTCCAGTTTAACATCTGACAGCTCGACTTTGTATGGTATACATACTGGGTTGTTATATTTTTGTAAATATCTCCTAAACGTTCTTCTCCAATTATTGTTTCAATACCTTTAGCCATCTGGTTCTTGCTTTCTAGTAGAAAAGGTAGTTTGGCTTTAACACATGTCTCGCACAAACAAATTTACCAAATTTCCCTCGGAGATAACTGCTAAAAGAGCCACTAATTTCCTTCTTAACAATTAGGTTTTTTCCATCTCCATCGCAATCTTCCAAGGCACATATTTTAACAAGCATTATATTTTCGCAAAACGGGTCTGTATTTGGGACTAGTAAATTAGAATTACAACTTTACATCTCTACTTTGCAAGAATTGACAGAATTATGTGTGTAAATTGAGTGCTTCTTAGATTAGAAAAAAAATTAAAAATATGGGGAATTGAGTACGTAAATTGTCATAAAAAACTACTAGTTCTGTAGGTTACTAAGTTTTACTTTTTTTTTCCTTTCTCTAACTAACTTGTTTATTGTACAAACAATTAATTAGACGGGCGATTTTTTTGAAAATTACATTATTTGTGCAGGATCAGCTTTCCACTAGATGTAAGATATTACTGAGAAACTCCACACACTATTTCTAAAGAAAGTACTTTTGCTCTAATAAGAAGTGTTTAAAAATATATAACGAAATTCACACAAATTCCAGTTAAATTACTAGTTTTAATATGTACGCATAGACCGCTATTCTTACTTTTATTTCTT